>WYEA01002181.1:0-74215 GCA_033558465.1 Alcedo atthis | reverse complement strand
AGGGCAATGAGCTCCCCCCTCAGCCTCCTCTGCTCCACACTGCCCATGCCCAGCTCCCTCAGCCTCTCCTCACACCATTTGGCAGCTCCTCTGGACACCGTCCAGCCCCTCAGGCTCTGTCCTGGAATGAGGGGCATCATCCCTGCCCTGCTCCTGCTGCCCAGGCACGCCACAGCAACAAGCCAGGTAAGGACCAAATCATCCTCGACTGGCACAGTTTATTCCCGCACAGATCCCTGGACTTGCTTAACAGACACCAAACACTTCCCCACTGCCTTTTCTTCCTCACATTACGTTTTGTCCTTTTGCTTTTTCAAGTTCAGAGCTGTCCTAGCCACCTGGTACATGGCACGGAATTGTTTTCCCAGGGAGAACACAGCTTAATTACACTCTACATGGTATTTATCCTGCTTATGTCTCTGTCAGTTAGAGGAGTAAATAATCTGACAAAAAGCCTCCCAAATGTGTTTCAGTTGAAATTCAGGATTGTCTCTCTCGTGCAGACATTCAGCTTGCACAAAGCTCTCCTGCTGTCAATCTTGTTCACAGCAGAAGCAGTGAGTGGCAAACCAGAGACTGAAAGTTGCCCGTGAAGGAGAGTTACGTGCACACTGGGCTTTGTTTTCTTCTTTATTCATTACTGCAGCCTTTGGATCCACTGATTGTCCTACAAGAGCATGCCTCACAGATAGAGCTTTTTTGGCCACCAAAGCTTTTTCAGGTAATAGACCTCAAAAAGTTATGGACAAGCATATATTTAAAGGATTCATGTCTGATTGATAATTAATGAATTAAAGTCAAAGCAGCAGCCAGATTCTTTGTGCCTTTGGGTAATTTCTGTCACTCTATTAATACACAAAAATCTCTTAGAGAAGGTATGTGTCAATGCTGAATTCTCCAGGGTTCAGGAACAGATGGATGTTTTCTTTCCATAATTATCACTGGATTTCTTTCAGGGAATGATTTTTGCAGTGCTTCTGGACCAAGATGTTGATCTCCTGTCAGGATATTACACTGATAAAGTGATAGAAGGTATCATTTTCCCTTGCTCTGAAACTCTTTGAGCTATTTTTTATGTATTAACTTTCTATATGATTTTCATTACTATTTGGAAAATAAAACTACCTAAACAGTTTATAGTATTACAGAAGAAGCCTTATGGAAAACTGTATGTTACAGTCCAATGCCCTCTCTAAAAAGGTTCAGAATAAACTACACATAAAAGGTTTGAGGCAGTGGAATAATTTCAAAACACTTTTTATAGCCAAAAGCAATTTAAAATGTTTATAGCACCTTTATATTTTTTGCTGTGAGTGATCCAATTTGGGTATCAGTCAAGCTGAATGTTCACAGCATAGCTCAGGACAAGCTGAACTTATTTACAAACAGAACCATCAAAAAGGAAAATAAAAAAGATAGGTCAGAAAGACCAGCTGGGGAAGAACAACACCCCAAACACACACCAAAAAATGTTCTGGTTGAATAAAAAGCAGCAATCAGAATTCACTGTGGTCAGCTATGGCTATTGTAGCTGAGAGAAAGAAAAGAGACAGTCTCTCACTATGAAAATAAAGAGAAAGAAATTAAGCTTGGATGTTCACAGATAAATCCTGGAGACCCTGAGATTCTTGGGTGCTGCCAGGTTCATCCCTAGCTGTCCAAACACACCTCCTCTTGCCCCAACAGCTCCATCCACTCATCCTTAATCCATCTCCACCAACGGCCACCCAACCCACCTTTCTGGTGCTCTCTACTGCCTAAAACACTCCTTTTCATTACACCAGTTACCGCTGTCCTTCACCAGGCATTCATCTGCATATCCCCTTAGGCAAATAACCGGTGAGCTGGCTTGAAATGTGCATTTATTTGCTCCTTTGTAATGCAGCAAAAAGACAGCTGCATTTGTGGCCAGCAGAGGTGAGCTTAAGCTGGCTGAGCCCCGAACAGCATTTGACAGACACAACCTGTGTTTCCTGCACAGGAAACATATGAGACCTGAAGCAATATTATCAAACTATGACCTTAAATCATAAAAGAATCATCTATCCTATTAAGAGAATTACTAAAAAATAAGATATGCTTCCACTAGCTACAGCAATGAAACTTGGCACTGATTACACTTATGATGGCTTTGGCATCAAGATAAAAACTTAAGACCTCATTTTGAAGGTGACCATGAGCATGTAGAGCTCCAGTAGTGGAAGGTCTTCCCCTGGGGCAAGTGGGATATATCAGAAATATTCTCTTAAAGTGAAAAAAAGCCCCAAAAAGCAAGCAACCAACCAACCAACCAAAAAAAAAAAAAAAACAGCCAAAAAACCAACACTGCCTCGTGCAATTCATTTCTGCAACTGTGTTTTGGTTACCTAAGAAACAGTCAGTGGGTAAAAATGTGACTGATTGTGCTGTCAGGTTGATTGTCAGGCCCGTGGGTAGAGTTCCATGGGGTGTGTGTGCATGTGGGATGGCAAAAGGAAAAATTAAATACTTGAAAATGTTGATTTTTTTTTAGTTGTATTGTTTGAAAAAAAATAAAAATGAAGTGCCTGAAAACGGGGAGAAATTACACTTGAAGGAGTTTATTAGGAGTTGAATTACAGTCTGAGGTTCATTTAGCCAAAGAAAAAAAAAAAAAAGACTAGGGTATTTTTAGTAAAACAAACTGTATTGCAAGGTTAGTAACAGAATAACTTGATAAACTCTACAAGATCTTAATAAGCACTGAACTTCTTTTCTAGTAAGAGCAGTGCTCTGTGCTTTCATTTGTCATTGCCTCACAGAAAATGGGGATTTTTGGGGGTGATTTTCCAGTGGCAGAATCCCTCCGTGCCTGATGTTTGGCTACGAGGAATACAACTGCAATTTTACTCACAGCACACATGATTTAGACTGAAAGAACTTGCTAAACAGAACCCAACTAGCTGCTTGAGAGATCAACACATCCTTTTAGTGACCCAAGCACAGAATAGATTTTCCATGACCACTGCCCTGTCTCTCCTGTGAAGAAAACCTGCTACAAATAGAGCTAATTCTGCAATTATGGCAGCAAGGAATAGAAAAAGAGGAAGAAAAGGAAAAAAAACCCCATCATTCTAATTATCATAGACCTAAGAACACAATGTTGTTAGGCTTCTGATAATATCGGAGAGATCCATTTTTACTGAGAATGTGCTTTCCTACAGATTTTAAGTAAGCTGTGTAAAATTCTGTGTCAGAGAAGACATTTTTGTGGGCAACCTAAAGGCATTTTCCTTTATTCTAACCCCAACAGTATTTCTTACAGATGTTGTTGTTGTTGTTACACTTCCCTTATTACAGTCCCAACTACAATAGGGGATTTTCTGAGCAAAATGATGACTTATTGCCCCTTTCTTTCTGTTTTTGTAGGGCTGCCTGTGCTGCATGTGACATCAGAAAGTGTGCTGACCACAGCACACACTCCTAACATCTATAAAATAGGGGGTTTGGGAGAGAAATGAGATTGGTTTTGAGTATTTCTGCACTTGGAGAACCGTGGATGTTGCAGCCAAGGATGTTTCAGCTGCATGTGGTGAAGAGAGACATCTCTGAGGAACAAGTAGTGACAGTGGTGAAGAAAAATCAGTCTTTCTAATCCCACACTTGCAGGATTCTTCTGGCTGGAGAGTGGCCAGAGGTTTCTGGGTGCAAGTCCCCCCAAGGTCAGTTCTTTTTTCTCTCATTAAACAATAATGTCAGAGCCACTGCAGCATGGTGGCTGGACAGCCTCATGTATCCTGCTTAGTGCTCTGGCCTTCTGCTCTCAACTGCCAGTTGGGGATGAAAAAGCACAGCAAAAATTCCATGAATTTCCAGGTCTGCTGCACTGGAACTGAGAGGGGTCTTGATATTATGAGGATGTTTTGCTTTTGGGAAGGTAAACAGGCCATATGTTTGGAGAGATGAGTGACTTCTGCAGGGATTTGAAAAATCACACATCTATTTTGCTGATTATTTCTATAATGAGGATAGACTGAATAAACATATTAACAAAAATTCAATATACTGGAAGAGTGCTCCAGATGAGTGTCTAGCTCTACAGTGTACAGCATTTACTGATGGACATTTTAATGGACAGACTACCTGAAAAGTAAGAATCCTATTTTTTCAGGTTTCAGCATTTTCTCTTCCTAGCTTAAAATAATGAATAGATTTTCAGATTGCTGCTTTTTTCCCCCATTTTATCTGTCTCGGGGAAGATGGAACATGAGGAAAATAATTGAATAAAAAAATAAAACCCCTACTTTTTTATAGAGTGAGACAAGTGACTTGTGTGATCACCCCCAAGGCAGGAAATCCAACCATAAGCTTTCCCTCTGTCAAGTAAGAATGAGCCTGATCTCACACATCTACCTTACAGTACACTTCAGGGTTTGAGGCTACACAATTAACCCTTTGTCTAATCAATATTTCATCCATTTTTATTAAGCAGAACAGAAATTTCTCAACACCAAGGCTAGGTTTGGTAAATCATGGGATTCAAATCTGCTTTATGGGTTCTGACTAACGAAACCAAGTTGTTCAGCACAAACCAAAAGGACACAAAAGGGCTGGAACCAAGAGAAGCATCAGGAGCTGAAAGCCAGCATTTTGGCTGATAAAGCCTGGAAGACGAGGAGTGACAGGTTCTATTTTGACACTCTCTGCCATCATAGGGTGTCCAGATGATGCTTGTGCTTATGAAAGGGTCATTTTCAGGCTGCAAGAAGAAACCGAGAGGCATTGTGGTGTACTGCCATCTCCTTGCATCACTGTCACAACCCAATCCTGGATTTCTCCAAGCCTTCATGCACAAGCACTGCATCTCCACTTGAATTCTGCCTTCTAAGTCACAACCTTTGGCCATTTCTTTTCTCTTCTAAAAACAGTTGCTTGAAGGAGGCCTAGAAAAGGTTGTACTAGTAGGGAATGCCCTTCAGGAATGCATGTGCAAACAGCATAAATACAGTCTGAATGAGAGAAAGGGGATGAGGGACTGGGTCAGGCAGGATCACTTCAGAGTGTGCTCTCCTCTGCACTACAAATCATTTTTAGGAGCAATGCAAAGGGATAAAAGAAAGTTGAAGAGAGTAAGAGCCTGATGCTGAACAGAAGAGCCATTAAACACTATTCCCATGTAAGAAATAAAGTTCACAGTGTATTTATCTGTTTCCCTGCAGCTGCAAGCCAGGCCATGACCTCAGTTGAGATTCACTGCAAATTATAACAAGTAAATAAACAAAAATTTCACAGGATGCTTTTCACACCATCAGCTGCATCACTATGTCATGCAAAAGTCAATTAAGAGCTGCAAAATGACTTCAAAAGCCAAGAAGGCTGCATCTTCAGATGCTCCTCTTCACCCCTCCGCCCTGGATTACACATTATAAATGTTCTCTTGCTGAGCATCCAGACAGATGTTTGGCAAGTTTGTGCCACTCTTCCAACAGAGACTGAAGGGGGAGCTCAGTTCAAGCTCTCTCTGCAGTGATGGGGATGGGTCCATTTCCTACTGCAGTTTTATTTCTACAGCTGGTGATTAAATAACCCACCATGCAGTTACCTTATGGCAGTCAATACAAAATTAAATATTTCCCCATGCAGAGTTCATTAGACATCAGAGTTTCCTAGTTAATTTGTTAGGCCTCTGTGGATTCCTAGGGAATATTATAAAATTATAATTTTGGTCTATTCTCCTCCAACCTATTACAGAATATATTTCATTTTCTCATATCTAAAGCATAGTGAATGAAACTGTTAGAGGAGAAAACACATCTGGATCCCATTTACGTTTCTTTTCATGCAGATAAACACAAGGGGATGAATTCAGTTCTTCAATATTCTTTATTCAGGGAATAAAAAAAAAAAATAATGAAAGAGCTCCTGGATTGCCCCTCCTACTACACAGCACTAATGATTTTTTTTTCCCCCTCCCCCGACTTCACACAGTTCTGCTCTGACAGCGAGAGTCCTATTTCAAATCACATAGCACCTCCTGCAGAAGGGAAAGAGCAGCTGGAGGAAGGAAAGAGCTGCCAACTCAACTTCACACCTTAAAACCCCAGACATGCCTCTTCAGCACTGCCTGTGCTCAGTGAATGAACTCAGCCTTGCAAGAGATCTCCACCAACACGGTGTAAAAAGGTCCTAGGTAGCCATGGCCAGGGGTCTCAGGGGACTAAGAGCAGGCAAGTCAGATGAGAGTTACTCTTCTGAGCCCTAATGAACACAGTCAAGTCCTGAAAAAAACAGTTTCATGCACAGCAGAGCAGCCCATTTTTAGGTTTTCTTGCATTTAGCCTCAACCTGTTTAGCAGATGGAGGGGCAAAGAGTGGGCAGAAGGAAAGCCCACAAAGAGATTCCTGTTGTATTCCAGGTGCACACAGGGGAGAAACAAACAGAAAATGGCAGGAATCACAGTGACCTCAAGACAACTCTCAGGGTGCAAGGGAAGAATGAGGAGGATTCTTGTTCCTCCTTTTCTGAGCAGTTCTCTCCAATAAGCCTGGCCCATCTAATACTACCTGGTTTACTGGCTCCTACCCACCCTTCTCCTTTCTTGGGGGGTGGAAGGATACAAATTTGGAAAAAAACCTCATGTCAGAAAAACAATATTATGCAAATGTAATCTAGGAACTGTCATGGCAATAAAATGCTGAATTTGACAGGGTGTGGAAAGGGAGAACTCTGCTGTAATGGAGAGAAGGTCTCAAGGAAGATTTAGGTTGAGAGGATTCTGCATCCCATCTCCACACAGAACTTGAAGAGGCCTGGCCAGCTCCATAGTGTATTTTGTGCAAAACACTCAGCCTTCATAAATATTGCTGAAATTAGGAAAATTAAGTTGTTAGTTTTCCTTACTGTCAGTGCTCTCATTACACATTCATTCCGAGATAAGGTCCTGAGGTGCTGGATGTGCTGCTAAATCTTGTTTGCAGACCAAGCAGCCACACAGCCTCTTGTCTCTCCTCAGCAGACAACTGCTCTACCATGAATGATGCACCTTCATCTCTGATCACTCCCCATTTCCCCAGCCCACCCAGCATGGTTCCATAAATACAGATATATTTACTGCAAATTATTCCTCTGATAAATACTCCAAAACAAGAAAAAGGGTCCTAAAAATGATCCCAAAATGTTCAACCAAAATGGTTGCTCTCACAACTTCCATTAAGTTGGCTAAACCCTGGGTGTTGATCTGGATGTTAATACACATTATAGTGAATACTGATGCATTCAGGTGGTGCTACACATGCACAGAATCATACATGTGTGTATAAACATGTGTACATGCCTCCAGCTCTGTGTGTACCTGGCACACTCACTCATTCAGATGTGTCTGTGTCTAGGCTGGGGAGAAAACAGCAAATGCCAAATGCATTTTCAAATGCATCTGAAGGAAATGAAACACCTCTTTAAGTATTCCAGAGCAGTGGCTAAACAGAATTCATGATTAAGGCATCCTGAGCTCTCAGGAATCTGATTTAGATTAATTCAGACAATACAGTTGCTTAGTGTTTCGTTTAACTTCAGCAGTCCTCATTAGAAATAAAAGTTAACTTCCCACGTGCTAGAGAAAAAGTAGCCAGAACCCCAGGAAGAAAGCATTAGACAGGCACGTGCCTTGTGTCTTTTCCTGAGCTCTCTGCAATGCTCATCACCACAGTCTGCAGCAGTAGAAAACATGCAACTGGATGGATTCCAAGTCTCAAAAAGCAAGGCTATCCCGTGGAGCAGCTTTTCTGGCTATTAGTGGTTGGCTCTGCTGTTCCAATTGGCATTGCCCTAGTTACACTGCAAGTGCCACTGGCCAAAGAAAGTGTCAGCACAGCTGGCATTGCACTATGACAAAGTGAAGCTTGGGTTAAAAAAAAATCAAGTTATTTGCTTCAAATGTCAAGTACCAAATACTTGGACTCTCACGTGGATGTGTGAGACATGAGAAATGGCAGGTAAATTCCCATTTTTCCCCACCTGCTTTTCCACGGGTGACAACAGGGCTCATGCTGGGGTCATGTGTCCAAAAAACCAGTGTCAAGCACCAAGATGCATGCACCAGACAGACTTTATCATGCATAACAACAAATCTGACCCACTAACTGTTAACTGACATGGAAGGTATTTCACACAGCATTCTCTTAGCAAAGAGCACCAAAGTGTGACACAGGGCTGTGGAAGTTTCTTCCAAAGATGGGATAGGCAGGTTTCTCCACAGAACCACTGCATTTCCCTGACTGGAAAGCACTTTTAAGGTCATGTAGGGCAATCATTACCAAACTGAGACCACCCTGACTACTGCACATCCCTCAGCACTGTGTCTACACAGCTCTTGGGTATTTCAACCACTTCCCTGTGCAACCTGTAGCACTGCCCGAGAACCTGTTCAGAGAAATTCTTCCTCCTCTCCAATCTCAGTTTCCCTTGGTTCAACTTAAGGTGGTTTTGATTTGTTCCATCACCTGTTACCTGGGAGGACAGACCCACCCCTACCTCAGCCACTCCTCATGAGACTTTCTAAAGGCCCTTCACCAACTTCATCACCTTTCTCTGAACCTGCCCCAACTCCATGTCTTTCTTACACTCCAGCACCCAGAACTGAACACAATATTTGAGGTGTAGCCTCCTCAGGGAATTTCAGAATCCTCTCCAGCATCTCTGAAGGGAACAACGTACTCAGTGCTCACGTGTCTTTGCTCTTCCTCCTGAAATAGTATGTTTTGCACACACCTGAGCCACTGACAAGAAATTATGCACTATTTTGTCTTCAGCATCTGATCTTGAGATAATTATAGCAATTTCAATTAGAAGATTTTGATGGCTCTGTTATGGAATGATCTCTTTTAGCATCCCTCAAATTTATGCACTTCATCATTCCTCACTCTTCTATGCTTTTTGTTGTTCTTTTGTTATGAAGAGAACAATAACAGTGGAATATACTGACACAAATTAGAACAGCTTATTCTCATTAACTTCTCTAACAAAGAGAGCAGAGTATCTGCAACAGCTCTGTCAAACCTTGATTTATGCTGCAGCACCACAGATCATGAACATGAATGGGAGACTGCCTGCACAGGAGTACACATAAAACAGTTGCCTGGACAAAACCCATTCCTTTTCTGCCTTGTGCTAGGAGCCTGAAAACATTTCATGTCTTGCTACCACACATTGCACCCCTCAAACTCTGCTGCCTCCTCCTCCTCCTCTTCAGTGACATCCCCACAGACTGTGTGCCCTGGGGATGGCACCAGCTCAGGGGGCCACCAGAAACCTACTGAACTGTGGGGGTGCTGATAAATCTCAACCTTGGCCTTCAGTTGCAGCTGCTACCTGGTTGGCACCTCAGATGTTCCCAGGACATCAACATTTCCAATCTACTCAGTCAGACATCAATTCTCAAAGATTTGTTTCTAGGTAGCCTTGCATTTCTCCATAAAAACTGTTGGCAGGTCTCTCTAATCCTTTCTAACTGAATTGCTTTGCTAATCTGCATATGCAAATAGAAGCCATTCAAAGTTAAATGTCAATTTCCATAAACATTACAATATCTGGCTTGATAATATGCACGTGCGTGTGCAATACGAAGCCTAATTAGACCTCAAGAGTATATTATTGTTTTTCTATTTTGAACCTAAGCTTTCAGTCACTTGAACTCCAAAAACAAGGGTTTATTGGCTTCATTGCAAGATATATTCTTCTTCTGATGCTTTAACATTAGGAGTTCCTGCCTCTAATCAGAACCATGCTAATTTCAACTAATTTACACACTGAAATAATTTCTCAAGAGTTCCCTTTTCCACGGGTCATTTTTGGTATTTGGGATTGAGTGAGAATAATAAATCAATACCAAATACAATTTTCTGCTAGCAATTTCAGGTCTACACAGTGATATTTAATGAATAGGGCTCATATTCTCCACCATAGAAGCATAAGCTAGTCTTCTAAGCAGCAGTATTCTTCTGGTTTTAATAATAATTTAATAACTTTTTTGTAAACCCCACTCCAGCCTTTGTTATAGGTAAAAATGTGAAAAGGAAATCAAGAGACATAGCTCTGCTCCTACAGCATACATAATGTGTGCACTTAATAGCTATCATTACAGGCTTTATGAGTCTTATCTCCAAATTTATATCAGATTCAACTGTAATGAAATCAAGGTTACAGTTCCATAAAGTTCAGTTCATCCCTCCAAAAGCTAGATCATCACTAATATGTGCAGGACTGATCATTTACCATCATTTTCTGTTTGTAACCTTTTTACTTCTATTTCTGTTTACATATTTATGTGAATACGGAGAGAGTGAATACATAAAGTATATCAGAAAATGAATGTTACAGTCATCCCTAAAGAAATAGTTTCACTCAACCTAAAAAAAAATAATAGACAATAAAATCCCCTATTAAAAAAGTTGTACTTGGGACAGAGAAACAGACAGCAGTTTCTCTGGACAGAAATACCTTTTGGTTTGGCAAAATAACTTGTGTAATGGGATTTCAAAGCTAAAAGACATCTTTAGGGTTTATTGCTGTTGACAGACCACTTTCTAATAAAAGCCAAACAAGAAAATATTAACTATTAAGTATACAAATGCAAGTGTTAAATCATCACCAAAATTGCTGAAAGACTTATGCTACAGATTTTTACTTTTTTTAAAAAGCAGCTTTCTAATTGCTTGCAAAGAAGGGAAGAAAACTCAGCTTTTTCATGATGAGGGGAAGGTTTGAAGACAAATTTTGGAAGCATTCTGAAAAGAAAGGGGAGCAAGCAGAGCAGCAAAATACAGACTGAGGTTTAGAGATGTGTGGAACACATCCCCTGCATGAAGAAAAGCTGGTGAAGGCATGTATGGAATGGAAACTCAAAGAAAGAAGATATAAGAAGACGTGACATGAAATGAAGCAAAATATTGTGTGTTCCCACAAAGTCAAAATGAGCCCTGGTGGCTTCGGTGACAACACTGCAGAGTGGACAGTTGAAAGCATTACTATGTTAAGAGAAGAAGGAGGAAACACCACTTTCCATCTCTGGCGTTTCTCCCACATAATGTATCCTAGATAAATTTGCCAGCATCTTGGATTTGTTGTTTGGAACGTGCCCCAGCAGGAAAGGAGGCCAAGACATGTCTTCCAAACCCTTCCTGCAGGCTGCTGGTGCTGCACTACACCGTTCCATCCCAGCACGGAGCCGCCACGTCCGCGTTTCCCAACGCGTCCGAGTTCAGCTCACCTGACAGCAGGGAAATGTGACAAGTTGTAAAAATAGCAGCACAGCTAAACTGCAATTTTCCCCTCTAAGCAGCGTGTCCTAATCTCTCAGCTTTGATCTCCTCTTCGCCTGGGAAACTTGACACTAAACACTGCGGGCGAATTCGTTTCACCTGGCGGGGAGTGCTTCCTGGGAGACAGCTGCTCAATGAGGCTGGGGCTTTCTCCTTCTCCCACACCAAACGTTGCAGAGCCACCTACTCCCAACCTGGGAACTCGGCAAAGGTATCTCCCAGTGGGGCTGACACAAAAAGCAACGGAAGCATTTACAGCTCCAGCTAATTGAAAGACTCTGATCTCCACCTTCAACTGGCTTGCAGCTTCCCTGCGGGAGAGCTGGGCCGCTCACCCCCGGCCAAGGCACCCTCTGGTGCCCCAGTGCTAATAGAAAAGCAGTTTCTCCAACAGACATAAAGCCTCCACACTCTCTCATTAGAAGCAAAGAAATACTACAATTGCATGCTAGACAGTTCAGACAGCTCCACCTTTCAGAGAAACTCAATATTCAAGCACTGGAACAGCAGCCAGCCTGCGTGTTCCAAGGCCTTGAAAAACACCCCCTCCACACACACAGAAGAATTGAGTTTACACCCCTTGCTATGCACTGGAAATAGTAAATCCATTTAGTTTTATAATCCTATGCACATGGACAATGCTCCCCAAAATCCATGAAATCCATGAGTCGTCTCCTCAGAGGACAGCAGAGAAGCCTTTTCATAAAGTATGAAATTTGGCTAGTCCCCAGTGAAATCCCTACACTTGGAGACAAATATTTGACTATCTAAAGGCTAATTAAGAACTAATGTGCTAATTAGTGTTATAATGGATTTTTTTTTCCAACACTTAGAGAAATAATTAGAGCAGGTATCAAGACACAGCGAGCATGAACTCGACTTCTAGGTGGAGGATAAAATCTGAATTAACACTTTCTAGAAGTTACCCGAGACTCAGTAACAACCCCAACACTTGCTGTGTCCTTGGAATGACTTCCATCAGGGCTTTGCTTTTCTTGGAAGCCTCTCTGAAAGCCAGGCTGTCACTCTCCACTTTTTAAGTAATGCCACATTGGTACATTTTAAACCCACAGGATACTTGTATTTCAGCCATGTATAGATCTTACCTCTGATATATCAACAGCAGAAGAATTCAAATATCATATTAGGAAGATAAGACAAATAAACTGCCCCTGGCCAGGGCTTTCCAAGCAATGGAATCACATTAGCTTGAAAATTAAAAACCTTAATACTGAAATTCAAGAGAGGATAAGATTCAGGAGAGGATCTTTCAGAGTGACAGCATCTTTTGGTTGAGAACTTTGGGGGTGTCTCTCTCTGGTGTCCATCACCCACCGTGTGCCAGGGCCTGAAACCTCTGAACCCATGCTGAGCTGTGTGTTGTTTGCTTATGCCCAGATGATCAAGAGCTCTAAACCAAGCTGCTCCCTTCATTATTTTCCACTCAAATCATCTGCACAATTACTGCAATAATTCTTCGATATTTCCAGGTCACTGAGTGAAATTCTAAAAATCCCTTCTTTGAAATCACATTATAAGGACCTTACTGGAAACATCCTCTCTTATCTAATGAACACTAATGAATTAATCAGTTTTCATTTCTTTTAGTGATTGGGTGGTCTATTTGCATATTCTGACTTTTTCAAGTTTAATAATACTCAAACCAAAGCTAAGTGCCATTGCAGAATTATACCAATTCAACTCCATGCACCATATTTCATCATTAATTTGACTACAAGTACATTATTGCAGAAGAAAGAATTAGGAGGTCTTTTGTTTGTCTAAACATCCAACAAAAATAAATTTTAAATCTTGCATTTACGTGTTTCTAGTTTCCCATTTGCAATGTCACCCTTTCCCTTGAACAATGGAAGGCAGAAAAACTTAAAATTACCTTAAAATTATCATTCTGCTTATGCAACACCAAGAATTTGTCATTGTTGATCTCTCCAGATTTACTAGAAATCATCACTAGTGGTCTGGAGAGATCCCAATTCAGATTTTCCAAAGCTCAACAGATGTCAAAAACACCCCCAGCATCCTTAACTCTCCTCACGTGCAAGTTTAACATCTTGAAGTACTATGGCAGTAGAAACATGTTACAGCCATAGAAGTGCTTCCAAGATAAAGAATAGAAAGAATTACAGAGTAATGGCAATTTTTATTCCCCAAATGGATCAAATACACTGTCAGATTTTTTCCCAACTAAATCTCAGGCTTTTATTACCCTGTGACAGCCACAGATTTCTCCCTGTACCATTTGGCTTCCCCTGACAATTTATTATAATCACTCACTTCTGGTTTATATTCCTGCTTCTGACCCCACGTGCTCTTTTAAAATAGAAAGAACCAACAACTCCAAATTGGAATTCTTGTTCTCCAAATTAATAACATTTTCTCCATTTTAATTTTATGTGCATGCCTGTGTGGGTGTGTATATTTGTCACATCCATTTACCCAAACCCTAGCTATTATGAAATAATTTTAGGTATTTTTCTTCAGCTTATCACATTCCCTGCTGCTGAACTTAAGTTTGTTAGCTATACAGAAGCTTTGCTGACTTCAGCAAGTTCTTTCAAGTACCATGGAATTTAGAACCAGAACTATGCAACAGCTTGAAAAGATGATGGGGGGGTGGGTGTATTTTTTTTTCTATACCACTAAGTTTCATGCTTTAAAATTCACTTTTCAGCTTCCAATATATTTAGATGCAGTTTCAAATATTATTTTCAATTATGAATAATGTGAGGCTAGATTGCCTCTTTGTTATTACTTGGAAAGCTTTTTGGTCTTTCATAACCTGTGGTGACAAGGCAGAAAAAAGCCATTTCTTATGAGCTAGTAGCAGACACTTTTTCTGCTCTAATTAAAAGTCATAATTACATTTTTGATTAACCCAGAACGAGCAATACAACAGATTAGTTATCAGCTTGCTGCATTTCATGGAACAATATCTAAACTTGGAAAATTTTGAATTCTCTGACATTTTTAGCATAACTAGATAAAACAAAAACAGAAATGCAATTCCTGCTTAACAATCTACATTAAAGTATTTGTATTTTGACATCTTTTTTGGAAACTGATCAGAAATACTAATTCAGGCAAACTATCACTGAAGACTTGGGTTGCTTCAGACATGAGAAGCTAGTGAGACTGTATGGGATGTCTATAGGTTATAATCTTATGTTTAAAAGCAAGCATCTAAAACTCTATATTATAGAATTATAGATGGTTCTTGGGGGTTTCAAGATATTTCTTCAATGCATTTAAATATAATTAACAGTATTTTTGTCAATAGAGGTAACCCTCATGCACAAAAGGGGAAAACAACATATGTGAACAAGCCCAGCTTTTATTGACTATAAACAGATAATTGAAGAGATAAAAAAAAAACACAAAAAACAATAACTTTTGCTGCTCCTTTCAAATTTCACATCTTCAGAAATGAAGGAAACACTCCCAATTTTACATATTCCTTAGCAGTTAGCTGGGACAACTGGCTGAGCTTCCCAAAAGGTTAGAAATAGACATGTAGGCAATCAGAAGAAAAAAAAGTGGAGCCATTTGTCATGCTCAGCAACCTGAAAGTGTGTGACATAATTAAGAGAGGATGAGATCAGGAAGGGTCCGATGTTGTTGAATCATAAAGAAAAGGGCAAAGATGCTTCTGAGAATCTCCAAGAGACTCCCCCCGCCCAAGACAGGGTTATTCTCACACTGGTGTAATGGGTCAACACAGGTCAAGCTATTCTCTCTGCCATAATTAAACAGCTAATGTGTTGCTATTGATGAAGGAGGATTTCCAATGTTCTTGCAGGATGTCAGCCATCAATCTCTTTTTCCTATCCTGGCAGACAGCAAAGTTTTTTTAACAGGCTGGATCTGACAACATTTGTTAGTGTATATATATATAAATTAAAAAAAACCAAACCAGAATCTGAACTTCTTCAAGTGCACACCAATTTAAGTGGCATTGCAGAAGTTACCTTTTTTTGCCTTTTTCTGTTCACTTCTGAAACTCAACACTTGCTGGGTTTTTGGTCTAGAAGTAACAAGCTGAGCTTTTCCAAGTGGTCTCAAAACCCACAATATCTAGGGATAGATCCTGTTCCCACACCCAGCCCTCAGCATTCCTGTGCTGATCACAGAAAATGCTCATTTCTGCGTAGATGGAACTGATGAAAACACACAAACACAAAGCACTCTTCTCAGTATTCCATTACAAATCTTCAGCTGCAGTTGCTAATTATTTACTTGACAAAAAGTCCAAGTAAGAGGATCTCACCCCAAAAAGACAGAAGGAAATTTTGCAGCACATAACAGTCATCATGACCAAGAGGAAATCATTTTAACTCAAAGCTGATACTCTTAAAGAGTACAGGAGAATGTAGGGAACCTCTCTGAAATCACTTGCATATCATGTTGTACCCTCTTGAGTGTGCTAGGATAGCAAACTGCAGTCTGATCTCAATTATCCCTCAAATCCAAGAAACCCCAACTCATTCTCCATCAGCTCATGACAAAAACCTTGGCAAAAACCTGGTTTAATCTGGTTTCATTTTAAAAAGACACCACCACCTTACCACATCTGACAAGACAAAAAAAAGCAGCAGAAAGACACAGATAACTCAACTGCATCCCTGCTAGCTCTGGAGATAGAAAAACCCTGCATTTCTTCAACTGAAAACTGTTTGATTAGGATGCCTGTTTCAACTCTTGATAGTTTTGTAAGAAATTTTTATTTCACTGTCTCTCATTATGAGAATTTTTCAGCTGCTTAAGTACCTTTTTTTCTTACTGTTCTAAAGTCACTGAAGAGATTAGAAGGTGGCCAAAAAACTGTCCCTAACTCACACTGCTGTATTATTGTGGTGGTGAGAAAAGGCTGGAAAAGCCTCCTTAACCTCCCTATCACATTCCAGCACTGGCAAGCAGACCCTGTTTGGACAAGGTATAATGGAGCATCTCACCCCCTGATGCACATTCTGCCTTGGCCCCCAGTGTGACTGACAGACAATGACCCAGGGACCTGCCTCTGCTGGCAAAGGCCCCTCTGGGGTCATGTCATTTCACTGGGAATATTTTAGGAAAATTAATTTGTACAGCTGACAAATAAATGAGGCTATTATAACCTGTAATTATGCAGAAATAAATGTAATTAGAAAATTATGCTAACGATGTGCCCAGCACTTTCTGGCAGGACTAGGAGGAGAAACTGCTCAGTAACAGGGGTTCATTGCTGAGCATTATCCCATAAAGAAGGGATAATAAAAAATAACTGAAATTCTGGTTTAGGTAACAGGGATTGAAAGAAGTGTGGCTTTGATTTTCTCCTTCTGTTTTTAATGTTATATGTTTTCCAGGCAGCTGAAACTTAGAAAAGCTTAATTATGCTCCACAGAAAATGTCAATGAAAAAGAAAGCCATGTAAAATGGATCTCAGTATGGAATGAGTTTCCCAAAGCCAAGGCAAACCAAGGGGAAAGTCTGTCACTTGGAATTTGGAAAAATAAACTGAGTTTTAGAAAACACTTTACATTGCCCAAGAGCAGAAGCTGGAAGAATCTTAACCTCTCCACTTCTCTTACTGAGGTAGCTTTGATCTGATTTTTGTGGCATGAAGCTCACTTCATTTATTCTTGAAGCCATCTCTATCTATGTCCTTTTATCCTAAAAATCATTTTAGGTGTCATTTACCTCCGCAAGAAATGTAAATTAATAGGTGGTTTTAAAACAAAATAATGCATTTCTGGTTTATTTTCATGTTTGAAGTCCCAGCGTCCTCTAGAATTGCTTTACTGTGAAGGGAGTGAATAAACAAGATGTAGAAAAATGGATAAAGATGAAATATAATGAACACTTAGAAACATGGTACTTGAATTCAAGAGAGATTTGAAAGGATTTGAGATTTTTTTTGCTTTACAAACATGGGAAATAAAGCTGAAGGAGCTATATTATTTCACAGCAATATACATAATCTAAGTTTCACAATATGTGGAAAGCACAAGCATTGTTCCAATAACATCAACCAAAAAATTAAGCAGAAAGCATGATTTTGAAGCCTTTGTGTACTCTCAATACCCTTAATGACAAAACTCTCAGAAGAAAATGTCATAAATCAAGGGTTCCTCACCTACCATTCCCTCAGCTCCCATTTACCTTCTTGTTCAACAGTCACTTAGGGAAAATAACTGTAAGTGGACCAAAATTAAATGATAGGCTGAATTCATTTTCCCTGCAGTGTTGCCTCAATTAATGGAGAAATCTCTGTTAACTCTTTTGTTCAGTATGAGATTTTTTTTTTTGCTTGGAGGTTATGTTTACATTCTGCTTCCTTTTTGAACTACTGCTTTATTACAGTGTGTGTTTGTTCCTGCATCCTACTCATCACACTCTAGCTCTTGTTTGAGAAATTATTTGGAAATCACCCTCACTTTGCACATTTCTTACCCAAGACCTGCAAAATAAACTATTTCCTTCAGAAAACTGGAAGCTTCTGGTTGAAGTCTGCTCTGCAATGGCCCCTGGTGGGTAAATTACTTGCTATTTCCTACTTAGCAGCATTTCTCAGGCTCTCTTAATTTCCCTTCATTTCTCCTCTTGTTTCCTGTTGTTCTTCTCTCCTAAATTCCTTCAGTGAGCCAGAAACTCTTTAGACCATGGTTGGGGGTGAACTACTTGAACAAAAAAACCCAACCCACCAAAAACAAGACAAAAGCCCAAACGATACCAAACGAATAAATCCAACACATGAAGGAGAGATTTTATAATTTAAATTCTTTTAGAAGGTTAGGGACCAAAAGGATGAGAAACTGTGCTAAAAGGGAATGTATTCAGTATTTTCCATTAAACTTAAAACTATTTAATACATCCATAAACTTCACTAAAAACTGAAGGCTTATAAAAAATAATAGGAAACATGAAAGGAAAATTCCAATGCCAATTCATATATAAAGTTATTGCCAAGAGTGTTGTCATTCATAAATTAAATAACTGATTAAAGGTGTAAAACTCTGGCTTTGTACATTCATCTGCCTTACTGAGCTTGGTTTACAGCTGGAGACAAGGCAAAAGCAGTCACTCATCTCTGCCTTCATCACCTCCATCCTGAAAATGATGGCATCAGCAGCTCCTTTTCTTGGTTATCCAGCATTCCTTGCCCTATCACACCACTGCCCAAAACAAAATGGTGCAGAAGCCAAGAAATCCAGCTGACAATTATTAACTGCAAACAAACACAAGGGAGCACTCAAGTGGTGTAGGGAAAAGAATAGCGCTGAGAAGCAAGAGACCAGAATATCACATCCAAAGTAGGAACTAACTGTCACTGGGAGGACTTCTCTGACAAAAAAGCCTTAAGCAGAGAAGCATTTTTGGGCTGAGAGATGCAGAAAGCATCAGTGGGGGTGTTTTCTTCCTGGGCTGCAGGAAGGTTCTGGGCAACCTGTCCCAGTGCCTCATAGTAAAAACAATTCCTTCTAACTGAACTGTATCTCCTTTTAGTTTCAAATCATTAAATACTGAATTTGTCATCAAAATATTAAAAATAACCTTCAAAAATGGCACGTTCTGTCTGACTCCACCTGACAGTGGAACAATAACATGTGTCACACCAGGACAAACACAAAGTTTCACAGACCTCATGTTTTCCCAGCATGAATTCCAAATGAGAATGCAGACTTTTATCACCACGGAACACTTTCCAGCATGCTAGAAGGCTTCTCCTGGGAGATATTTGCTGATATCATAGAAGGCTTTTCTGAAGATTTCCAGCATTCTTATGAGGATTCTAAAGTTCAGCATTGCTTTAGCAAAGTCAGTCTGTAAATTCCAAGGTTTCTGGGATAAATAAGGGCTTCTGAGGTCTGGAGAGCAGAGAAACTCACGGGAGAAACCAATAAAACTGACAGAATGCTTTATGATCTTTTTATTCCTTGCACAAATGTCTTGCCTTATTTTAGAGAAGTCAAAATGGTATCTGGGAGAGTCCAGGCTTAGCAGAGCTGTGCCTGTACTCACACGTGAATCAAGTGGATAAGGAGGATGCAGGGCATGCCATGACAGACAGCACAGGCTCTCAAATAGAGAACCTCTTCAGTTTTGGTACCTTTGCCCACTAGAAACTTTCATGTAAGGAAAAATTAATGCTAGGATCTTCTGCCAAACAGACGTAGGGAGAGGCATCAGATCTTGCCAGGGGAAAGAAAAAGGAAAATAAAATCTCCTCCCAGCAGTCTGTCAACCTCTGGGATTCCAACAGAACAAACAGACAAAGAAACTTTGGCCATTTTATCCGGCAAATGAAAAGCTTTCTTCAAAATGTTTCTCTGAAGTACTTCTGACACCTAACAAATCATTTTTTTTTGGTCTGCAAAAAGTTACTTCAGATGTACTTTTAAGAACACAGAAATACAAATAACTGTTCTAATACTTAGATATTACAATATTAGATATTATAACCTAGATATTATAATCTAATACTTCATACCACATAAGACTTTGTTAAGGACCAGTGGGCTCCATACACTGGTGGGCTTGATTGCTTATGGAGGCATTTAATAGAAATACCATTTAAATAAAGAGCTCTGTACAGCTCCTCCAAAAAAAAATCATTTTTGGGTCCAGTTATTAAAATAATTTATATTCATTATATAAAATATATATAGCTCCCAATGCCACAAGTCAGTCTAACATGCACCCTGTAAACTCAAAACACTGAATTTCTCCTCCTAACAGCAACAGTAGATGCTCTGGATACAAACAAAGCCAGCAAAGGGAAACACATCTTTAGTCTGTACATAGCTACAGTGGATAAATATTAGGAAAGCCTTGATATTTGCTTTGGTGATGTGGAATTTCTTCCAGCCTGATTTCTTGCCTAATCTCAACAACACTTCTCACAAAAATAATTGTTAGAAAAATGAGGAAATCGTTGTGAAAAACATTTTTGGATTCTCAGGTGACATTTACAGACTCTAAGAGATAAAACTTGTGAATTCCCACGAAGGAACGGTGTGCTTCAGATGACAAACATCAAACCAATAGTTGTCTCCAATGCAGTCATGTTGTAATTCCATGGATTTTTCTGGCCCATGCAACAGCCTGTGCATAGCAACCTAAAGACTGAACTGAAATTAGGTCTAGATCATAAAGGTCTGCAGGTGTAGAGGTGTTAGAAGCTTAACTAAAAGCAAAGCACAAAATCACAATCATAATGGCCATTCATGCAGAGCGATCTGTTGTTGTCTTTTCCAAAGCATTTTAGAGAGGTTTTGAAGACTGCAATGAACACTTGAGAGCAAATAGGAGAGGCTGCTGCACATGTTACTTCTCTCAACCTGCTCTGAGGGGCAGAATATGTTAGATATCCAGTAAATATTTTATTCAGCGGCGTAACTCAAGCTAAATAAAATGAAATTCATCTCCTATTGTCAAAGGCAGGCACTTGTGTAATTATTTCTTGGCAGCAAGAGGAGCAGATGCCCTTTTGTCACGACCAAATTGGTGTTTGCTGGGCATATATGCAACTTGCAGCTTACTTGCCTATCAAAACACTGACAGGAGTATTCTGGACATGGGGAAAATTGGAATTTGATCTGGCCGTGTGCCAAATAATAAGAGATTCACGTTGAAGCACACTTAATGAGTGGCCAGAACAAGTGGCCAGTAATTGGCAGCTCTGCTTCTGTTGTGAGGAAATGCTCATTAGGAAGAAAGCCTGACTAGTCAGCTTCTTCATTTATTCAGTCTTTGACCCACTGTTTCAACATTTCCACTGTGCAGTTCTAAAACAGGACAAAAAGACCCTATGATCTCACGTAGGGGTGGCAGCTCCCAAAATATTTATGTGTAGTCAATTAACATACCTTGCCATGGCTAGCAACTGAATTCTACCTGACACTAAATAAACAACAGTGATAAGCAGTGACAAGAAGCTACCTGTTAGATGAGCTAAAAACAAGTTGTTTCACTCCCTGAAAGGTGCCTGAACATTCTTTTTTTGCTTCCAAATAGCATTTTGGAAGCAAGACGCAGCTGCTGGGCACTGTTTGTGCCCAGGCACCGTGGAGGTGCAACACAGCAGGTGTGCTCTGCCAGGTTTACCACCAGCCAGATGCAGTCAGACCCTTCTCCGTGCAAGAAAACTGCTGAATCCAGTTGCAACAAGCAACACTGGGAAAATAAAATGCAGTTAAAAAAGAAACCAACTAATGAAACAAGATGTCATCCACTCAACAGACAAGACAGGCCATATGTCCACTGGAAGATGGAACTCTTCTTGCTGTTAGATATTTTTGGAGGAGCAGCATCATGCTGCAAAGCCATGTGACAAACACACTTTACTGAGTAAATAATAAGTGGATAAACACAAAATAATGATAATTGTAGTAATGCATAAAACAAAGCCTTCTAAGCATCAATGAGAGAATGAGTGAAAAGGTGAAATAATGTCCACAGCTAAAATGAAACAATGACAAGAAGGGACAAACACCTGCCACTGATTCTGCATCAAACCATCTGAAAATAAATACCAGCTGGGTGTTTCTTCATCTGCAGACCTATTAATTACAAACACAAGACCAATACAAATACAGAGCAACCTTGCAATAAAATTTTATGCATAGTTCTACCTTTTTTAACCAGCAGTTTTTCAGACTAACACAGGTCACAAACACACCAGTAGCTTTTGTGCAACTAAACCTACCCCTTACTTGGGGATGCAGAACTCAAAAAAATAATGGATTTCAATGACTTATGTTTAGTAGTTTAAAAAAAAAATATTCCCTTTGCATCACCCAAAAGAGAACAAACAGCCCCTTTTGTTAACACTCATAATGTCTTTTACAAAGAAAATAAAAGGATTTTAACAATTACTATTGACCTTTTCTATTAAAAAAGGACACTGACAAACACAAAGTAATTTCATCTTGAGTTAGCGCCCCTTGGCATTCTGTCAGAAGTACTATTTATATCACCTTCCACAGCAGCAAACCCACCCACTGGATGCCCACTCCTTCCAGTTGTGTACTGGTAAGCTTGCTGAGGGTCACCAGTGGAGATGTTAAACCATACTGGGCCCACTGGTGTTGGCCTCCAGCTGAACACCATGGCACTGGGCAGAACTCTGGCAGTCCAGGCAGTTTCCAACCCCCCTGTCTATCCAGGCTCTCCCCAACAGTAAGATTACCAGAGAAGGACTCTAATGGGTCTTTGGAAGCACCCAGGCACAAGGAATGGGATTTCTTCCAGCAGCAGCTACATGGAAAGACCTGTTTGCAATTAAGGTTTGGCCATTTGCATCTGATATTAACTTTCTGACAACACTCATTTGTTGGGAGAGTTGGAACACTGCTGCACCCTGAGGGGATATTACCATTTCTACCACAGTCAACTCAGATTTGGTGCTTTTACTGAGAAATACATATGAATTGGGAGAAAAACTTTATTTTTCCACCTGAAATCTTAATGCTGTTCTTAAGAACTGGACCTGATTTTCTAATCAAATGAGAAGTGAAGCCAAATGTTAACTCTGACTCTCCAGATGTATTGACAAAAGATTCTTCCCAGATACCAAATGGCTTTGTACTAAACCCTCCCCTAACTCTGATATACACCAAGCATTTAAATCTACACAAGTTTAATATTTTCTGAGTGGCTACTTGATGATCTAGGCTTTATATACAGAAATTAAGTGAAATTATGGGTTGCTGCATGCATTTTGCATGCACATCCAGATCAGCTCACAGTATAACAAGGTATTTAAATCTCACAGGTAACACCTCTGGCTTACTGAGCACTTTTACTGCCTCAAATGAAATGCCTCGTGCACTTCCAGCTACTGTAGGGCAAGAAAGATGTGAATAAAGCACAGAGTGCAATGAAAAAGTAGAGGTCTAGAATGCATTTGCTGTGGTGCTTTAAAAACATCAACACAGTGGTCCACAAAAATCCCAAACAAATGAAAAAAGCCAAAATACTAACCCTATCTTTGGGATTTAATTTTATTTTTTTTTTTAATTATTATTATTATTCTCTGGTTATTTTGTTAAAGGCCAGCTCTGCAAATATTAGAGTGCCAGAAGCTCTTTTTTATTAAAATGATTCACTCTTTTTCATTATATTATTGTGATATTTAGCTGTTAGCTCCTTGGGAAATGTTCAAGTATGTTTTCAGCCTAACAAATTCTAATCTCTTCAGCAAACACTGCTAGCAGCTTGTCCACATCTCCCTGCAAATTGTACCCATTTACAAGAACATATTGAAAAAATCAGAGTTTACATGAGCTGTGGTTCAGGCTGAACATATAATGAATGCAACTGCTTTGAATATGGGTAGGAGTGATTGCAAATAATCCCAGATTTATGTTGTACACCATAAGTCACTGGCACCTTAAATTCATGTGATCATGTACACAGTTATTTGTTTATGGAAACCAGTTCTTAAAAAAGAAATACTCATAATGCTGCAGTACATGCCAGACAGGGAAACTGCCCCTTGGATCTCTATAAATATGAATCTTTATGATGTTTTCTTTAATCTAAAAATCTCTCTCATCATCTGCTGAGAATTTTCAACTAAAAATTTGAATTACTAGAAAAAAAAATGGGTTAAAAAAAGTGGGTATTTATGACACATGGGGAAGAGAGTTATCAAATTTTCTTCAAAATAAGCATAAATTGACAGTCTATTCTAATTATGAACACATTAGACTAGTTAAGCTAATGCATCATTCCCCTATTATAAATAATAACAATAATTGTCCCCTAACTATTCACATTAATTGCCTAATAACTATTCACTGGAATAATGTATTGAGAATTTAAAGGCCATTTAAAAATAATCTTTCAAAGATCATAACGGGTTGGGTTTTTTTGAAAGAACATAGATAAATCCTTTTTGTAGCAACAGACAAAACAGCATTGAAATCCCATTAATTTAACAGACATTACTCTTTTCTTTCTTAAAGAGGAATGTAAAAGAGCACGTATTACATTTCCTTTACATAAAGCTTTTGATTCTCTACTCTACCATGGGATTATTCTGTATTTTGCCAGCTGAAAACTATGTGCAGCAGTACTGAGAAGCATCTGAAGGCACTGAAGGACACTCTCAGGAAGGCAGATTGATGCTTGCAAACATCATTTCCACTTCAGACCATATCCACGCAGGGAAAGGTTAAGAACTTTGATCACAACTTGGCAAAACCTCTAAAAAAAACAATATATGTATTTTCCTGCTGCCCTTGGTTGGGGCTGAGAGGTTACTGGACCCAGCTGAGGGCATCTGGTTGTGTCTTTCAGCTGGAGAGTTGAGGAATTCCATGAAGGAATTCCCTCCTAAACATCAGGATATTCACATTAAACTGGAGCACTACTTGTGCTGTCAAAAATAACTGTAAGCACAAGAACTCCATTTGACTAGATCAGGCAAGATAAACAGCTAGCATGAAATTTATTATTTTAACATTCTTTTAACGGAAAAATGAACTTCTATTCTTGTATTAAGAATTAGTAATATTCATTATTTCTACTGATTTTTATTCATTGTTTTACTAGTTTCTTATATGCACTGGAATGGTTCTCAGTTTCTTCTGCAACCACAAGAATCAGAAGTTTTCATTCATGAGTGTCAACTGACCCTAGCAGGTAATCATCTGAAAGTCCAGAACTGAAGAGAAATAGCCAATGTCACAAGAATCATAAATAAATAATCCAAAAAGCTATTTACTGCTGGTCATATCAGCAGCCACCCCTAATCAAATGATCCCAGTTATTGAAATGCAGTACAAATCCACTTCAAGACTTTTTTTCTTTAATCAATGGATTGCCAAGGCCCCAAGGAAGGCAATCAACATGTGCTGGCAGGGAACTGGAAATGTAATTACCATCTAAGAAAAGAATATTTCACCAACTCCCTCCAAATGAAGCCAACTTCTGCCCTTTGCACGATGTCCCTCCTACCAAAATAAGACACAGAACCTCTTTTTTTTTTCCATGTTAGTTGACTAGTAAATCCACAAGCTTGTGAAATGAGGAAAAAAAGGAAAATTAATTAATTGAATTTGAATAAAGGTGTGCTTGACTTGGGCTTACATTTGAGTCCACATCTCCTGAAGTACTTAGGAAATGCCTCCACACAACTTGAGCACCACCAGACCATTTGTTACTGTGTTGCTGCTTTCAGTGCTCCATTAAAAACAGCCATAAAGCTCGTTCATGTTGATGAACTTTCAGTAAATCAGCTCCTCTGTATTCAAGTATAATTTTTCCCTTTTTATTCCCAATTATTGCATGGCTCATTAATGGAAACAAAACCCAGCACGACATGAAAAATCACTTTATTCTTCTAAAATGAAAGCTGTATTCAGCAGCAGAGGTAGCTTAGCCTGCTTCTAAATAAGAAGCTGAAGAGTACCTACTTGTATTTTTTTTTTTTTTACAAATCCTATTTCTATATACTTTCAAAACTTACACTTCAGAACAAGAGATAAACTTTCCACTGAGAGGAAACCTTTAGTATTTAGATTTTTCCTTCGTACATACGCTGCAGAAATTCTGAGGCAGCAAAAGATTCAAAGAACTGGCTCAAAACTAAAATTAAACTAACCTGCAAAGTGGAAATTATTAAGCAGGAAGCCAGCAAATGAGACAGTGGAGGAAAAAAAAGTGAGGAAGGCAGAGAGAAGACTGTTTCATATGGTTGCTTATGTGCTTGCAGCTGTATTGATGGAGTTTAACTCCAAGAAAGTCAATTGCTCTGGAGTGATGGGGAGCCAGCAATTAAGTTCTTCAGGCTAAACTGAAACAGGGCAAAGATCCCCCACTGTGGAACCACCCAGGGAAGCCAGGAAGCCCAGATGGCTCTCCAAGTTCCACTCCAAGCCTTCACACACAGCTTCTGAAGCATCCTGGAAGGCAGCTCCTGGTGGAAGGGACAGCTCTTCACAGCTTCCCTGAAAAGCACAAGCAACGGGGAATTTCATTCCCAAGAGCCAGAAAGGAAAACTCCGATTGAAAAATACCCAAGGTGTTGTTTGGCTAGAAATGAGATTTTTCTACTAATTAAGTGCTGGTGAAGAACCAGTTTCATTCCCCCAACGCCTCATTTCACGTGGTACAGGAATCTTGCTACGTTTTGCAGTTCTACTGTTCTCTGAATTAAATAAAAAACTTATAAAAAGAACAGCCCTCTTCCCACATAGACGCACTTTTTCATGGCAATAAGCACATTTTGCAACTTGGCTCCCCATTTGTTACCAGGGAAACTGCACTGACTTGGAGAGATTCACATGCAAATTATTTCCTAATCTGCTGGGTCATAAAAACCACAATCTAGCATTCGACTAGCAACATTCATTAAAATGCAAATCCCAGGATTATCAGGGAGCTCAGGCTTAATTTGGAGTCTGTTTGGTTCTTATATTCACAGCAATAGCCTGCTATGAACAATCAGAACAACAGATCAGTATTTAGGTATATTAATAAATTATTTTCTTACTGTAGGTTTAGTCTGGGCTTTAACTGCTGCTTCTTTTTGGGGGGGATGTTTAATTGACAGATACTTATTCTGAGCAAATACAGCTCTGAACTGTTAATGATGAAACTTTTACAACGTGCTAATTTGCATAAATAACTGTTATCAGAACGGGGAAGATTGGAGAACAGTTTAGGGTGCTAGCTGAAAACATTAATTCTGTCACTGGCATGTGCACAGGCTGTAGAAAAAAATAATGAGTGCCGTGTTTTCACTGTAAGTCTAGTGGTTTAAAAACAAAAACACAGCCAGATGTGAAAAGCTGCTATTTCAAATAATATTAATTTAGTTATTATGTATTTGAATGCACCTGAAAACACTCAAAAACTTGACTCCGCATCATCAGTTGCCAGAATTGCAGCACAGCATTATAAAATAGACGACTCCAAGCAAAATATTCCCTTTTCTTTCCCTTTTGTCCAGTTCCCACCACAGATGTGCCCCAAAACTTCTTCCCCTGGAAGACTTTGGATGCAGTAGCCTGCTGATGGTACAAAGTGCACACTCCAGGTTCAACCAGCCCTCACTGGCATTTGAGAACCTAACCCACTAAGATTACATACACAATATACTAAAATAATAATTGCCAGGAAGAAAGTATCAGATTTATCTAATAAAATGCGTATTATTTTTTTTACAATTTCACCAAAACTTGCTGCACTATTTTATTGACCTCTAGAGGGTTAAAAAATCATTTTGTTAACATGACAAAAATGAACAATTAACAGAACCATGATGGAATCAGATCATCAGTGATGAAAACTCTCTGAACTTACTATATCTCATTAGTGTTGAATTAATTAAGCTTTCTTTATTCATAGGACATTAATGATTGTACAGAGCCTGTCATTGTCAGAGTTGCAGAAATTCCTGGTGTACATTGGAAGAGGGAGAAGTTCAGTGACCCTATAAGATGGAATACTACAAAGTTTGAATTTTCACTTGAAAACCTCATGCTAATTTTTATTCTTGCCCTGAACTTTTAGATTCATAAAAGCTTCAAGCCTTATTTTTCCCCCTGCAGCCACAGAACAGTTGAGTTTGAAGTATGAAAAGCACATCCATAATGAAATCCTTCCATAAGAATTATGTGTTCTTCAACTGCATGATTGCTGGGTGATTCATTATGTTCAAAACCAACAGCAGATATTACAAGGATACCATTTATTATATGATTACTATTATTGAATTCTTGGTATTTAATCTTAGCACGTTTAGTATTCTACTTTTTACTTAGCTCCTTTCTAAAGAAATATTGCTTGTATGTTACAACAAAAAAAAAAGGGGAAAAGAAGGGGAGGAACAAGATGAATATTTCTTGGGAATGTGTGCTATTACTTTGATTTGTGACTGCATATGAATAAAAAAAAATCTTCAGGTAGGCTAGTCTGAGTACTCATGCATTAGAATTTAACCTAAAGGAGGAAAATTAAAATGAAAATATAATAATCATAGTTTCGTACAGGCTTATTTTAGAAAGTTTGTGTGAACTGTATTTTAAAATACCTCTGTGAGGTGTTTAAATGCCAACTAATTCCCAAGAGAAATATTATTACCATGCTTAAATGCACCAGAGAAAAACAAAGCAGTGATGGCTATTTCTGACTTGGATTTGAAATAGGGTTAGATGTTCTTAACCAGTGCAGCTCCTTTCTGGGTGGGTAGATCCAGTGGCACTGGAGCTGTATTTTACAAAGGGAATCATGGAACAGCCAATCACTACAGCTGAGAATGAAATTTAAACGTGAAATTAAGTTGACAAAACTCTATCATCAACTTTTCTTTTGTAAATCTGATGTTCGAGTCACATCAGAGAAGTGGCAGGAGCAGAGAGAGTCGATGCCAGGTACAGGTGTGCACAGCACCTCACCAAAGGCTTATGCAGGTTTGAGGGCACTGAGAGGACATTCCCAGCCCTGCAAACCCACCCTGCTCTTTTGGAATAGCTGGATGACCTGCAGTGCAGAATAGATGCTATCACTTGGACAGCATTCATCACAAACCAAGACCAGTGACTGCTAGAAACCTGTCTGGAAATGCTACAGCACTCAAATGGATCACCTAAAAAAAACTCCTGGATTTGCTGGCAAGTCCTGCTTAAGGATACAGCCCACAGCAGCACCACCACGCTGCATTATTCCATGGTTTTAATCCAGAAACAGCACATGCAATGTGGACTATTAAAAGATTTTTAAACAGAGAAAAAGATTGAAATTGATCTTTAATAGGCATGGTTTGGACGAATTGGCAGTTTTCCATGAGAGTGATTCCCAAAGTCCCAGGCAGCTTAAAGAAAAGCAAAATAAAAACCCCATAACAACACGGGTTTTTTGTGAAGTGCACAGCTCCTCAGCTTCAGAAGAGAGGAGGAGAAAAAGCTGCAGCAGTACACAGAAGGTCCTGCTTGACAAGATTTCTGGAGAAAGCTTTGCAGGACAGGTGTTCTTGAAATATTTATCATCTAAGCAAATAAATTTAATTAATATGTATCTGCCTGAAACTCAGATTGCATCTCAGAGGTATGCAAGATCACCTGTAGTTGATCTTTGGTTACCAGCTGATGATTCAAACTGACAGAGCTGCAAACATCTTGTTGGATGGAAAGGCTTTAGTTAGAGGAACTTGGAAAATGCTGTGGGAACAGTGATGATTAGTTTGAAATCCCCATTTTATCAAGAGGAATTCGGGCAAGCTCCATGACAAAGATCACAGAAAATAAAGGGGAGAGATGCAAATATTGAGAAATACAGTGTTTTCATGAAGCATTTGCAATAGATGCAATTTAAATATAGACTGTTGCAGAAAGTTAGAGAGAGGGTGCCTTTTGTTCTCAACTCCAATCCAAATTCCCCTGAAATCAACACAAAGCTTTTCAGCTGCTTCTGTAGAACTTGAATCCAGATTCTGCCGAGGCAATTGGAAAAAGATTTAGAATACAATACACACAAATACTTTCTCTTTTCTCCAACAATTTCTATTTGCTGTAAGTCCCTCTCATAACCTTCTGTGTTATCACAGTTGACAGAGGAATGAAAGCAAGCAAGGGCTGTTTAGGAAGGTGCAGTCAGGGTGTATCTATCATCTCAAGCCAATGCAAGCAACTGAACGCTTCCATCTGCATTTCCAACCTGTTCAGGCATGGCAGAAAGACCAAACTGGAGGGGAAATAAAGCAAAAAAATACTCTTAATATGAAATACATAAATCAATGACATTAGCAGCACAGAAGATACTCTTGTGAGGGCAGGTAGTTGGATGTGAGATTGCAATTTACTCATTCCAAGAGACCACATGTAGTTCCAGCTCTTTTCCCTGTTCTTCCTCAGGGTGTAGGGGATGAGCTCCTTATGATTCTCTCTCTCCAATTCCTCTGCCACTTAGCATAACTGAGCACCAGCATCTTCAGCAGCCACAACACCAGGCAACAGTGGCAAACAATTTATAACAACAAAAACTACGGTGGGGGAGTGCCACGCTTGCTAAAAAGAATGATGATAGTTTCTGGAGAAATAAATTTGAGATCTATAATGGTGTGAAGCGAGGCATCTCAGGGAAAAGGAAGGAAAACTGAGCAGTTTGAAAACACTGCCTAATTTGCAGGTGCACGGACACAAGCTGAAAGCCCTGGTGGAAAGATGCAGGGATCGTGGCTCTGGAGGTGCCTCTCACTTGCTTCCTAAAAGCATCACATGCAGATGGAATGGCCAGTTTGGGATATTTTTGAGCAGTCCACAAACAAGGTGGAAGTAGCTTCATACCTCAGGGTATGAAATTTCACCCTCATGCCTCATGCTGTCTGTCCTGCTTGGCTGCTCAGTGTCATTTGTGCCACTGTACCAGACCAAATCTTTCCCAAAGATTCCCTTTGATGTGTAACCAAGGGAGAGCAGAGGTTCCAAGTTCAGCTAAGCTCACTGTAAACATTAGCAGGTTTAACTCTAAAATGCAAACACAAGTGACAGCCTCAAAGTCAAGGTAGCAGTTTGGAAGGGCTGCTACAAGAAAAATACTTGTGGGACTAGGAAACCACAAATATTGTGGATTTTTCAAAGGAATATAGAAGTTCCTGAAAAGCATCACTGCCCAAATCTTTGCTGATATAGGACAAGTATTAACAGCATTTGCTTTGTAGGGCTGCCTTATCCCAGAAACAGAGGAAAAAGGGGTGGGGGGCAGGTATTTTTTTTTCCATTTCAAAATGTTCACCCCATATTGATTCACATCTTCTATTCACAGCATGCAGCCTGGACTTTTACTATGGAGCAAATCCTCCACTCATCACTCTGCCTTGGCAGAAGAACTCACGTGTGGTGGTGCTGGGTGCCTGTGCTTGGCTGTTATTGGGAAAGCAGCAGCATCCTCCAGCCCTCACCTCCTGCTCAACAAAGGTCAACCTGGGACTGCAAAACTTGCCTATATTCCATCATCCTGTTTCCTAAATGGAGCAGCAACTTGCAAATGAATTAACACACACACTATCCAGGAGAGTCTTTTTCTACCTAAAAAAAAAAAAAATCCTCCCTTGAGCAAGATTTTAGTAATTCTGAATATTGCAAGTCCTTCACTTTCAACTTTTCAAAAGGAGTTTTGAATTCAGTTCAATGAAGGATTAATATATGGTTTGAAGTCCAACCAGGACTTCCTAGCTCCATGGTGAGAACAGCAGCATAGAGCAATCAATGTTACTGTTGATTTAAATGCCTCATTTACTCCTTCCACATGAAGAGCTGTTAAATATAACTATGCTTAACTAATGATTTGATGCTAAAGATGTAGGGCATTCTCCTTCCCTGCACAGACTGTTGCTGTACACTGTCCCCTTAGCAACCATGTTATAGAGTGGGATCTCTGTCAATGCAGTGTATTAGTAAAAATATTAATTAAAATCACACCATGGCAAATTTAAAAAAATACACACAAAAAAACCCCAACCAAACACAAAACAGCAAACCCCTAAAATAAACAAAAAAACCCACACAACAGAAGCTTTTTCCACAGGTGCTCTCAAGACAGCATCAGTTGTCAGAAGGAATGATGTGATTTCTAGGAGGTCCCCTAGCTGGGGCAGGTGGTGCACAGATATTTATAGCCACCTTCCCAGCAGAACAGGTGTGTTTTGTGAATAAAGTGAATTCCACACCATTTCATTAGGCAAATTTTCACCCATAGGGCCGTGATTCATCAGATCACTTTTGCTATGATTAGATGTATTTCAATGCCTTACAGAATACCAGGTCAAGCCCAGGTCTGCAATCAACAGCAACTCTGTCATTGCCTCCAGAGGGGAAGAATTTCACCTGCTTTCTTCTGAGACCTATTCAGGTGCTGTTTAGATACAGACACATCTGTTCCAGCTCTGCTCAGGAAAGAATAACTGGTCTGTGCTTTGGTTCTGATATTTTTATTCCTCGTGCACAATAAGGAAATTAAGTGTTAGGTACAAGATTACACAGATTCATTTCTATAAGCAATTAGGATTAATTTATGCACTTCTAGGCAATATTTATACTTCAGTGTGGCAGTAAGCAGGGTATTTTTAGCAGTTTAGAACTCCCAAGAGAGTGGGGAATTTGCTTTATAGCATGTCTGTGGTTGGTGACCTGCATACTTGTGCTCTTAGTACCTGTGCTCACAACTCACTACAGCCTGAGTCAGGAAGAGCTGCTCCACAAAGGGAGGAATCTGAAAGCAGATCTGGAAACCAAGTCACAAAGGGAAGAGGGTGGGACAGACACCAACACAACACCCAAAGCTTTCTGGTTGCCACACTGCTGTAGCCTTGTGTTTTCAGAAACAATGCCTAGTAATAATTAATTAGAATTTCCAATTTATTAATAATTTCTATCTTAAAATACTCCTTCAGGGGTTTTTTCTACATTCTTCTTCATTCTGTTTTCAACAGCATTCTGCATTAATCAAATTATTCAAGAGGATAATGGATTGAATTTGCTGTTACTTAAAAACACCGTGACTGATGCGTATTGAATGACATCAGATAAATGACATTCTTAATTCCTTCCTGAATCTAAAAGACAGAAGAAATAATTTGAAAGGAGTTGAAAAATAAATTAAAAAAAATCACAAGCCAAAATCAACTGAGGAGATATGAAAAACAGGCTTTTTCAGAGACATTTCCCTTGTCAGATAAAAATTAACAAGTGTTTTCCAGGCCAACAATCATGATGCTCTCACTCAGATTTCCTTAAATAAAAAGCATGCTATGTTTTTTTGTTTTCTAAAATAGGATATTTTTTTTTTCCTTTATAAACTAAAGCATATATTCAAGGTAGATAAAGGATGGTCAAGGATAAGGTGTTTCTACCCTGATGCATTTGATTTTTGCCACGATTGGTGTGATTTTTGCCACTGAGAAGTGCAGCAATAAATGCATTTCTGCTAAGGCAAATATGTGATTGTACATGTGCAACAACTGCTTGCACCCTCCTACATTTATTTTAACCTTTGTTATCATATGCTTCCGTGCCAGATTTTTCTCTTAAACTTCTTTTTGCCCAGTTCTAAAGTATCACTTCTGCTTCAAAGAATAAACAGCCCTGAATCCAGCAGCTTGGACTCAAGGCCTTTTCACCTTCTTTCATGTTTTCCCATTTTGTCTATTATTGTTAATGACTTCAGTACTGAGAACTAGCAGGTCTGTGAATTCATGAGACTCTTTCATCAGTCTCTTCTGAAGCATCTGATTTTCTATTTCACATATTCTAAGGTTATGATAGCTAAGAACTTCCCAAGATACAACATAGATTTTTCAACTCAATAATTCCCCCGACAGAGAGATACTTAGGAGACTGCTTCTGAAGATACTATCAGTTCTCTTGATAAATCAAACTTCTAAAGACAACATGTCAGAGGCAGCTCACAAGATATATTTCTAAAACATCTAAACCTTGGACAGGGTTACAAATGGAAACAGGTTGAGTCGTTTTTAACAAGTAAATTACTAGTAAATTCATAAACCAAGCAAAAACCCAACCAACAGCTCCAGTAACAATGCTTCCAAAGCTTTGTTGAGTAGCAACACTCTCCCAATCTGCTGATTTTATGGCTTCTGTTGCATTGATGCAACCAGGGCCACATAACTGAAAATGTCATGCTTCCAAAAAGATTTTTCTCATCATATTTGACATAGGTGTATTCTCACTGATTTGTTAATTGCTTACCACATCTGGACAAGCACCTTGTTTATGGCAGATCTCTCTGTGTCACTCGCAGACAGAATGTGACCATTTCAGAGGAGTACAATGTCTCTACAGGAAAGGACAACCCAAGGGATTTTCCACTACACAGTACGAGTGGACAGGACAATCCTGTCCAAACCCTTTTAGCTATGATCATCAAAAAGCAGGTTTTGCAAGTGAAAAATGGCTTTCATCTATCAACACCCTATTTTTTCCTCACTGTGCAGGTGAAGGTTTCAGCTCTGAGCTGGGAAAGCCCCTCAGTGTTCAATACAAACACACTCCCTCTGTTACCATAAAAGAAGTGGATGTCAACAGCTTACATTGCAAATCAGCCCAAGGGGTATAGACAGTCTACCTTTGTAGTTCATTACAGGAGAAAAAGAACAACACCCAGTCTCAGTGAAAAGGAAACTGGTGGAAAACTAAGAAAGGAAGCAGTGCCCATGTCAAGTGATGGGTTACAGGACAGAGGAACAGAGCCTTCAGCAAATAAGATCAAAAAAGAATTATTACATTTAAGAACAGTTCTAATGGATTTAAACTACCAAGGCTGTATTATAGTGGAATACTTTTTGAACTATTTGTATGTAAATCCTCAGGTATAGCTGATGTACCTATGTGTTTATCTTCAGTCAACAATGAAGACTGAATGATTTCTTCATGCAGCTCTGCAGAATTGCACAAATCCTCATTTACACAAAGGGACCACACACACCAGGTCAGATATACCCCAAGCACAGAAGGTTAACACGTTCAAAGTGGCTGAATGATGTTCCAACATGAAAAAACTAAATATCTTAATCAAATACTCAACATCAGCTATTCACATTTTTGGTGAACACAGATCTCTGAATAAAAATAATTCTACAGCACAGCTGGAATAATTTCTTCTCGCCTCACTGGTTTTAGCTTCACACTATTCATCCTTTGACCCCTTCCTTGATCTGCCTGCCCCGTGAAGTGTTTATTTTGTGCAAAAACACAGGTAGCCAGTCAATTCTCAGAACTAATCCTATTGCCTGGAATTGCTTGGGCTGTGGGAAAGTTCAGCAGGGAGCCATCCCCGAGGCAATTGTTCTGGTAGTATTTCCAGGAGATGTAAGCAGAAATACAACGTTGGGATTCTGATCCATCAAAAAGACACTGTCACTGTTTAGTATTTTACACACAACTTGGATTTTTAAATAGGAAACTAAGTATCTTGACACAGAACATCTCAGAGCTTCTTATTTAATGAGGGTCTGCAGTTGCTGGTCTGCATTCTGGTCCTGGACAACACTTGGCTAACAGGCTGATCATACCTTTTACTTGCAGCTCACTTAAGGAATTCCAGATTTCTTAGATTTTCTAAATAAGAGCTTTTCTTTCTGAACAGCAAACCACATCATACTGAAAATGAATCAGCTTTGAATCTGGAACTTAAGATGTCAGTGGTCCCTCTTGTTCTCTGCTCTAGGGAGGAATGCTTCTTCAGGAAAGTCTGATAGAAACTTTTATTTTAATAACTCTCTGGAAAGCCTGCTGGAACTAGAGCTCATGTGGAGAATCCCTTTCATTCACAGGTTGCTTGACTTGTACTCCAATTCAGGAGCACACCATTTCTCCCTGGAGAAACCTCTCCCAGCTCTTTCCTAACAACCTGTGCTCATTCAAAGACATCATTATTTTATATTTTGCTTTTCCAGTCTCAGACCAGACTCAGCCTGGGATTCCCTGCCAGCCCTCCAATGCTGTGGCTGTTTGTGACAGGGAGGGGGAAGCTCAGCCAGCTGCTCTGCAGTTGGAGTGGCTGAGGTGAATGCCACCTGAACCAGTGCCTCACTGGCAGCTGATGCATCTGTTTGGTCCACCACTTGCTGGATTATTTACACAGCCTCACCTCACTGATCTGACCTTATTTACTAGAAAAAACGGCTCTGTTGGAGAAACCCCCTCCATGCCTTCAACAGCCAAGAGCAGTGAAAGGAATTAAGTGACTTCTCTGCTATGGCTTTATAATTCCTGAGCCCTTCCTTACAGTTTGCTCATTAAGTGGTTCCACTTACACCCGACCTGGCTTCCTGCTTTTGATTTAAGAACCTTTGACTAGAAGCTTGAGCACCTCTTGTCAGGTGCTCTTCAAATGTTCAGTACTCTATTTCCCATCTACATTTGACCTGCCATGATTTATGGGCTTTCTAGTTCTCCTTTGCACCAGCTTTGGACTTGGTCAAGGAATTTGTTTAGCCTTCCTCTCTGACATCTCCTCGCAGTCAAGCTCCTGGGAGCTGCAGCACTTTGGTGGCTGTTTTGTTTTAATGGGACAGTGTACCTGGGCTTCCAATATGACACTAGGCTACCTGCAGACATCTTGCTATTTTACACTACTAGTATATTTATTTCACTAATTGATTTTTAAAAAATTCTCTGGTTTTTTACATTAATGACTTGCACATTGGATTTACTCAGCTTGCTCTCTCCCACTACAATGTGAAATTCAGGGTATTCTGAATATTGCTCTGAAGGGACCTTCCTTTAATTCACCTTGAAGTAGGCCTTGTGTAGATAAAATTCAGAATAGGTTTGGGGTTTTTGATGTCTTAACATTACCATTCAATCCTTTACAGTGTCCAACATTTTTTTTCCTCTACATCTCATCTTCATGAGAGACTGAGCTGGTCTATACATAAACTCTGCTGCTATTGCTAAATTCACTTCTGATTTCTCTTCATATTCCCTAATCAGTACAATCAATATAAACCTAGATATTTGTATTACTTTTTATTATTGTTTAATGATGCACATCCCAGCTAACTGAAAACCATTCTGTTACTGGTCCTTTGGTTTCTTCTTAAAGCATTAACCCATGGATCTACTCTCTAGAACAACTGTCACAGAAAAACACATCTTTACCAACACAGCAGCCACCAGCTCCACCTCCCAGTAACTGCTGGAGGGCCTGGAACCTTCACACTTGCCAGGAAAGCCAGCCCACGGCCCTCAGCTGCCAGCTGCACACCTAAGCAAGCAGCCACCACCAGTCCCTATCTTGGAGAGCTTGAGAGGTACCACCCAAAGCAGGAAAGCAGCAGAAGTGCCACATTACCCCTGCAGTGAAGTCAGAGTACAGCACTGAGTAGAACACTTGGTTTGCTTTCATCCCAGGCTATTTAATGCAAAGTCTCAGTACCAGATTATTTTGCCAATGCCTTCTATTTTGGACTTACTTCAGCTTAATCATCATCTTTGCCTGCATGCAATGGCATGGCATTTTTTACTCACATTTTTCATCATCCACCGTAACCCAGAACCCAAGTATCTTTCTATGATTACTTTATCATCTTAAAAACTCTGAAAGAGATGACATGCACTACACATAAACAACATCAGCATTTACTTTCAAATATGCCAATTGCCAGCAATAGGAGTATTCTCATCTTCCCTCTTTTTCTCTCCAGACCCTTAATTCATACTTTTCTAACTATTAAAACTCAAAAATAGACTTAATGCATCTTCAAGCTTATCAGCATTGTTAGTACTTGAGCTACTTTTCCCATCGCTCTTCCTAGATCTGGTATTTCAATCATCATTATAAAGGCTTTGTTGATTCAATATTGTCTTTTATGCACTATGTTTGTAAAGCCTTATTAAAGTTTAATGAAGACATGAAATTGGATAATATTTGCATGTAAAATAAATCTGTAGTCTAAGCAATGCAAAGTATCTATAATCATCAAAACAAATCATTCAGCACAAGAGACAATAAAAAGAGAATTGAAACCAGGGAAGGAAAATTTACAGGGAAACTCTTTCTGGAAATCAGCTATCAAAGGTTCACTAGCCATAATTTAACATACAAAGATTTATTGAACCGAATTGCCAGTTATATCATCTCTCTTTTTTTCTATCTTAGAAAACCCTAACATCTGTAAGGCTCAAATGGAATAAATGCTTGCCCTAAGTTTTCCTTATTCCAAGAACACAACAGCAGAATAAATCAGCAGTGGGCAAAGGATGATGTACTTGGGCTAGGTGGCAGATCCCTTCACTGAGCTGCTACCCTGGCATAGCAGGAAGGAAAGAATCAGTTTCAAAACACCCCTAAAAACCAAAGAAATGAAACCAGAGATGAAGGTGCATAATCTTTACTCCTGTTCTAGCTGCCTGAGATCTAAGCAATTTAAAACATAATTTATTCTGAGATCAAAGTTGTCCTAGTTCAAGTCTCTCTGCTGGCAGAAATGATTTTACACTAGCAAATTATTTTACTGTTTTTGCAGTGATTCTCAGGAGGGGTTTTGATGTTCACTTAATGCACTAGGCTAACACCAAAGAACCAAAGCAGCGTTTTGGCTGAGTCAGAATTAAATCAGAAGTCTGCTTCTCCTTAAACAGGTAGAAAAACACTTGTTGTACTTCACCATTACAAACACAAATGATACTTCAGGTAGGAAAGTAAGGAGAAGACAACATGTCCCCAGTGACCTGCCACTAGAATGGAGCCAATGCTGCAAAACAGCATCTAGGAATATTAATCTGAATTTTGAAACACATTTGCTTTGACTTCAATTGTGCATCTCTTTTGTGTTTGCTTTTGGCATGTTCTAGGAAATTAATTACCAGCAGAAGCCTTCACTGAAGCTGTGGATTTTAAGCAAATAATGCTACAAAATATTTACTGAAAGTGCCCTTTGCATTTACAATGGAGGTTATAGCCAGTGGCAGTCTGATTCTCGAGGTTCATTTAGACCTGTCACTTGAACAAAACAGCAGGTAACACATCTTCAAATTCCTACTGCTCAAATCAGCAAGAAACAGGGGACTGCAACAGATGAAGAGTGGGGAACTGACTTCATCTCCCTGAAACTCTGACTTGGGGAACGTGCAGCTATTAAGAAATGTCAGAAAGACTCCAGAAAAACATTTAGAGTTGCAAAGAAATGGTTGGAAAATAACATTAACCTGTTTTTTAAAAAATTAATAATTATTTATCAGGTAAAGCAAGTTGGAAATTTGATATGTTGAAGGACTGAGAAGTTCAGCAAACAGTGTTCTGCTACATCTGTATCAGGGGCTTGGAACATTGAGGAAAATCATGATGCAAATAATGAACCTTTTGGGGACTATATATAAGACTACTTCTACTTTTCAAGTTTCAGCACTTGGGTTTTTGGCTTCCCTTGTCTAAAGCTATTTGATAGCTTAAATGAAAATTTAATTTTTTATTTGGATGGCTACACAAGCAAAAAATTAAACTCTCTTCATCTTTGGTGAATAAGCCTCAGGGGAAGTTCTCAATCTTATGGGTTTCTGTCTACCAAAAGGTTGTGACAAACAACACTAACTAAAAAAAGCAACTAAGAGAATTCAAGGAAACAACCATAATTCAGATATTTTCAGTCTTTAAATAAGGGGGAAAAAAAGATAGCTACAGACTTCTATTAAAAAAAAATAAAAACTAAGAACAAAACTAATCTATTTTTCCATTGGTGTTTAAACACAAGAGATCCACATCCAAAGGAGGGAAGACTTTGTCTTTTGCTGAAAAACTTCTCACTCATAAGGACAAAACACAAAACCAAGCAAACAAAAAATAAAAATAATTTTTAAACAACCTTTTTTTTTAAAAAAAAAACAAACCACCACCTTTTTTTAGGGGGTCATACAGGTTTTTCTTCAACCAGATACCTCTCAAAATGCCAAGAATTGGTTCCCTTGAAGGAAAGCAAAGCTTAGGCCATTGTTTAGCCAGGACTGATACACTATCTCACAAGGTATCACCAAACAGGACATACACGATATACAGAGGATAACTCTGCAGTTTATAACACAAGTAACAAAAAAGCCTCTTTTTTTTGCTTTCAAGATGACTTTTGTTCTCAAAAAAGCTGAGCATCTTGGTTATGCACAGTCTGGACCTTGTGTTTCTGAAGGACAGGCAGACATGAATATTACAAAGTTCTTTTGAATCCAAGTGAAAAAGATAATACAAGAATTATTAGCTGTCGATCTGCTGTGAAAGCCAATAAAAAGCATTTAAATCTTGTATTTTCAAGTTCCTTGTGATATAACAAATTCATTCACTCCTGTCCAATAGCCAGGACAATGAGAGATCTGCTGAAGGGAAATAGTGGATAGTTCTTGTTTTCTTTTGCTTCCACACATGGCTTTGCTTCACTATTAACTGCCTTTGTCTTAACACACAAGTGTCATATGTTTTTCTTCCCTTGGTCCAGATGGGAGTGGGGGATGACAAAGCAGCTTGGGAGGCACCTGTCAAAGCTCCACAGCCACTGAAGTGCCCAGATCCAGCTCAGGAGTTCTGGGCTATCCTACCACATGGACAGTCTGTCCAGTGCTCACATTAAGGAGGGGATTTTATGATAGAAATATTGGAGAATTTTAAGACTTTTTGGCCGATCTGTGCCTGGAAGTGGTAAATAAGGTGATGTTCTACACCATTTGTTTCTAATTTCTTCTAGTTTAGGAATATCCAATTACTGAAAAATTAAGACTGATCCAGCTGAGGTAAGCTGAGAAGTCAAGAGAGAATTGAGATCTGTTAGTAGTGACCACTTGACTTTTTGAATTAGCAGCTGCCCAGGTAATAAAGAGAAGCAATTCATACCAAGGGTTATTAATTCAATTCATACTAAGCTGCCACTATTACTCTGGACTGAAACTCTTTCCAAGGTGGCTTCTGTCACAAATGAAGTTTTAAGAACTGCAGCTCTATCCACCATTCTATTTGAGTGGCAAGACTACAAATCCAGTGAAGAAATCTCCTGGCTATTATTAAGGAATGCTGACATTCAATTATATGTATTCACACATAGCTTACAAATATTGCATTTTCTGTTTCAGAGTTCTACAATAAATTTTATCTCCTTGAGTATCTTTTCCATATTACCCCATTCCCCAAAATTAACCACTCCAAGACATTTTGAGGTGTTGGCATCTTGGACTCTGACAATCCCTTCAAACATTAGTCTGATAAACACTGCAAATTTGTTATGAAGTCTGAATAAGTTATTGAATCTGGGAAAGACTAAAGGCTGGGGGTGGATATACCATCAGTCGTTATAAATAACATGCGACTCAAAAGAATTAGTTCCATGACAGTGATTAAATAAACGTTTCCAAAGATATCTCCAGAAAGATAAGAATTCCCAAGCGGTCTACAAACAAAATCACAAGAACGTGGAGTTTTGTAATATCTGTTCACCTGCCATTTCTAATTTCACAACTGAAAATAACCACTGGAGGAGCAAATACACATTGCTTTGGTACACAGCTTTAGTTCAAATAGGTACGTTTTGCTTTCAGAAGTCCTTTAGAGCTGCATTAAAATAACCAAAAGCTTCCTAATTCAAGGAGAAATTACAATCCTCAAATAAGAGCTTAAAATACTTTAAATTAGTTTAACATTAGTGCAGAATAACCCTGATTACTGCCATGGAAATGTACCTCTGGGTGCACAGTCAACCACTTCCAGCTGGGAGAGTGGTCAAGGGGTGCCCATGGGAAATCTGCTCACTTGAGTACTCCATTTAGATGAGAAGCCACAGAATCACTATGGTTGGAAAAGACCTTTAAGATCAAGTCCAACCATTATCAAACTCCACCAGAGCCACTACTTCAGCATGTTCTTACACAACATATCTAGATGGCTTTTCAATCCATCCAGGGATGGGGATTCAACCACTTCCCTGGGCAGCCTGTTCCAGGCTTTGATAACCCTTCTGGTACAGAAGTTTTGCCTCACGTCCAACCTAAACCCCCCTGGCACAACATGATGCCATTTGCTCTTGTCCTACCAGTTGTGACTTGTGGGAAATGACCAATACCCACAAATAAGGTCCCCCCTCAGCCTGCTAAACAACTCTAGCTCCCTCAGCCTCTCCTTAGAAGACCTGGAGTAGTTGTAACCCAAGAGCAAGACCCAGTACATGGCCTTGTTGAAGCCCATCTGATTGGCCTCAGACTCACCACCCATCCTGGGCAGGTCTATCTGCAGAGCCTGGTCAACACTCCCACCTAACTTACATCACATGCAAACTCATCAATTTTCACTGGAAACATCCACAACATGGGTCACCTTGGAGAAGGAGATGAGGTTCATTAAGCAGAACCTGCCCTTTGGGAACCCACAGTGACCAGGCCTGGTCACTGGGTTGTCCTCTAAATGGCAGGTTATGGCACTCAAGATGATTTGTTCCATGACCATCTCCTGACACCAAGTCAGACTGAGAACTCTCTACTTCCCCAGATCTTCCAGCCCTTCTTGTAGGTGGGTGTCACCTTTGCTCAACCCCACACCACTGGACCCTCTCCAGTTAGCCAGGGCTGCTGGTCAGCCATGAGGAGTGGCTTGCTAAGCACGCCCACCAACTTCTGGAGACACACAAGACTTTCACAAGGCTCATTTTGCAAAGATGCTGCAAATTTCAAGAACTGGAGTTGACATTTGGATTTTTGTCTTGATCTACAGAAGGGGGTTTGCTTGCCTACTGGAAAAACAACTGCAGAGTTGTCTGCCTACTGATAGCTCTGTTTACAGGACCTAGGACACTGACAGGGAGGTGGCACATTCGGTCAAGGAAAGCAATTATAAAGCTTAAAGTCTGGAATAAAAAAGGATGACATGGATAACAAGGGCACTGGTTTCCCATTAAATGCTTGCAAAACAGTACAACTGAGCTCAAATCAGACAAGTGTGACAATGAACTAAAGCAGAATGCTAAACCACAGTAACTCAGTGCAGAAATTACAATATAAAGACAAACAGCACCCTAGCTAACTGAATATTTTAAATTAACATCCTCAAGCATTGATTGACAGAAGTACACCCATAACAAACAGCAGAATTTGATCAGGATTGTTCCAAGGGAAATAATTTTTTTTTTCCATAAAAGGAGCAAAACTAATTTTTAGCTATGGTATTGTTAGGGACAAAACTCCAAGGAACGGGAAGCTTGCTGAACTGAAGGTTTTGGTTATAACTGTGCTCAGACAAATGCCAAAACCAACTACTACACCAGATCATGTCTACTAGGCTCAGCAGTGAGAACTGCAGTAAGACTCAGCTATAGGAATTCAGGTTTCTGTGTCAGTAAAGACACCACAGGCCAACCAAATAAATAAATAAACACACATACAGGCAAAAAAAAACCCAAACAAAACGATTTCAATGAAAAAACTGTTTAAACACAGATGGAAAACAAAGAAACCGAATATTGATATTAGCTTTTAAAAAACATATATAATTCTACAAGCCAAAGACATAAAAATTAATTAAAAGGCTGAATATTATTATCAGTAATAATCACAGATTTCTTAGTGTACATTCTGGTACATACATGTGTAAATATTTGAACAGAATAAAAAACAGCAACAATGAAGAAACCAAAACACCACAACAAAGACAGACAGAGAGGTGACAGGAATGATGAGCAAGGGTGCACACACGAGTGTGCACACGTGTGCACAGCTATCCAACTGAAACTGGCTTTCCTTTCAGTTTGAAGGCAATGCATTGCTGATCAGAGAAGCACCAGCACATCTCCAGATCCCCCAAAACAGGGTTGCTTTCTCATTTCTAGTTCCAAGAAGATGCTCTAGAGCTGCCTCAGAGCTGGGTGAAGCACCACACAAGCTCCCAGAGCTCCCAGGAGCCTGAGCTTGCCTGGGAATTCTGTGAGGCTCTACCTTGTACAACACACCATTCCCTGCCATTCTGGTAATAATTCATCATTCTTAAGGACATAAATTTCTTTTATGCCAGTCCTAGTACTAAATAACCAAAGATAGGTCAGAGCTACATTCCCAATTCTACCTTAATTTACTTGAACATGTATTTTACATAAGAAAACTGCATGTGGTAGATTACAAGTAACCATATTTTAACTATACAAGAGGAACAGATAGTAATCCAACATTCTAAGAAAACCATTTTCTACATTAATAAAAATGGCTTCTACTCCCTGCCTGCAATTTTCCTTTAAATTCTCATTTTATCTTAAAAACACCAAAAAAAACCAAACAAAAAACCCCAACCAACCAACCAACACCAAGCAAACAGACACAAACACACTCCCAAAATGTTAGTTGTGGATAATCTTTTACCATTTGAAAACAGCCACAGCTTTAGCACACAGAAACCCTTTGGGTCTCTGGTTTTTCAAGTCAATTCAGATCTGCACAGAAAGTACTTTCTACACCACCTGTCTCTGGTTTCTCTCACACACTAGAAAGAATTTGTCACAGTGTCAACTATATGCAATTATCAGACCTTGGAAATCTTCTATGTTCAGTTACTTTAGCTTCTAGAAAGTGGATTCTCTTTACTGATGGCCTGCACACCATACCAGGGGAAACAAAGACTTGCTGCTCCTGTTTTTGTGTAGCATGGGGGAAGTTTGCATCTAGAGAAGTCTTTCCAATGAGTCCTTTTTCATTTGCTTTAATAGGAACACACGCATAAAAAATAATAATAAAAAGGGCAACAAAACAAAACACTACCAAGATACAATTATCACCTTGGGGATAGGAGAAAGAATGAGCCAGACATGACAGATGTGAGTTGCATCACTTAGTGTCTGGCTGCCAGGCTCCTGGACACTTAAATGATGAAAGCAGCCTAAGAGAATATGACTGGAAAGGCAATGGAAATCAGACAAGCAGCTCTGATGGACAGTTAACCAAAGCACAAAGTTCAAACTTCAGAAAGGCCAAGAAGATTTAATCCTTCATTAAAATGGTGCTGAAAAAAAAAACCAGTGGGAAACTCAATTCCAATTAGCATTTTTGCTAATTACAGTCACACATTTGAAATTACTACAGCTGTGAAGGAAAATCTGCAATTTGTGCAGGGAAGCATGGCAGCTGAAGAGTGACTGTCCAGGAAAACTGAGTGGCTTCTGCAAAGTGCTCAAGTTTTCTTCTCTTCATGCCAGTGGCAGTGCCCACACACAGGCAGACAGGGCAGTGAAAAATACCAGGTGCTGAGGTATAAACTGACACAGCATGCATTTGGAGGGATTTTTCCACTTCGAATTCTCTGCTCATACAGAGAATTCCATTCTGGAGTTGGAACAACACTACCCAGCATGCAAAGACACAGCTCATGAAGAAGAATGAGGATGAGATGAGCAACATGCTTCTTGAAAAACAACCAAGCCCAAACAACCAAAAAAAAACCACCCCAACTCTACACAAAACACACACACTAAAAAAACCAACATGATGCAAAGAGGAAATTGATTCTGTGAAATTATTACCACCAGCTACAACTTGCTTTCCAAGCCCAAGCAAAAGCATAAGGACCAAAATCACCGACTCCTCAGAACCAAAGCTGTTTGAAAATGAAATTATTTGTGTGATCCATCCATGTACATACATCCTAATTCTAACTCTGCTGCAGTCTTCAACATATAAGTGTTTGAATATCCACTAGATCTATATTGCTAAAAGGGGTATATTGGTAAAAATGAGAAGCTTTTGATGAGGAAAATGAATTTTTATAAAGCACAAAAAAAAAAAAAAACAATCAATATTTCTCAGTTTTTACTATCCTTCAGTTATACTGATGGTGATAAAATGACAAAGAACTACTTGCCTGCTGATAAAGCAGATACAATGACATCCCTGGATCTTCAGAAATACTTGCTGGGAATAGGGAACCCTTCAGGGGAATGTTTGCTCGCTTGATTTCAGTGGAATGCAGGAACAGAACCACTGAACTTTTGTTCTGCTAGTTTTAGGGTTATCTGGGGGATTTTTTGTTTGGTGCTTTGTTTTCTTTTGTTGTGGTTTTTTTGTTTGTTTGTTTGGGTTCTTTTGCTTAGACAACTTCAAATGTCACTGGTTAATTCTTGGCAGGCAGTACAAGTACATTTTTAGTGACATTCTGAAGTACTTAAGTGGAAATTTAAAATCCATAATTCAGAGACCACAATTCCCTAGACATTCATTTCAGCACCAAAGCATTTACCCTAAGTTATTTTAAAATCACTTCAAAACTTATCTTAAGAAAAAATAGCACAAAAATTGCCTTTTTTTTTTATTTACTTCATAACTAGAAAAATACAGAATCTTGTAAGCTCATGGAAAGACTTTCCTGAGATGACATAGTGTCTTGCATTGCTACTTACTGGGAAACTGGATGGTTTTACTTTAAAGCTAAAGGTACCAATTTCAGAAACAGGTTTCTACAGTTCCCAGTCCCCTGGCACCCTGCACCAATAACTGGAGTGCACAAATTAAGCTTGACCACCACTGAGCAAAGCTGTGCAGCTTTTAATTAGATAGCATGGGGGTGATGGCTTCAAGCCTTCTGGATAAATATATTTATTGTGCTGTCCAACCTGGAGAACTGTTCTGTGAAACACAATAGGATCTACAATTCTAAAATACATTTTATCCTAAAGGTTCCTATACATTTAGGGACTTCACAGGGAAAGGAAATAACCATCTGAAAAAGAACCAGTGGACTCATCAAGATGCAAATAACAAATGAGAGGAAGGTACAAAAAGACAGCTCTGCTTCCATGTTTCCTGAAACTGTACCAGATGGCCCAATGCTTGCCTTTCATTAACTAGTGTGCTGGGATAAAGCTGTGTTAATTAAATCACTAAACTACCACTAATTCTCTGTTATTTACTAATTCAACAAATTTCATTTATTTTTTTTTTTTCCTTTTGCTCAATACAGCAAATTCTAATTAAGTCTTGGGAAGTTGAAAGGATCAATAATTAAATAAAATAGATGAATAATGATATGCAGTTGTCTGTTATGACATTAGCCACAAAACACAAGTTCAAGACACAAACTGGCTCCCGTGGAAGAGGCATTCTGCACTAAAAAGACCCCAATGAGCACAATTGGAGTAAGAGCAAGAACATAATTGGATTAAGAGCAAAGATCTTGCTCTTACACAATTGGAGTAAGAGCAAGAGGACAGTTCCTCTGCCAGAAAGGCATCCCTAAGCCTGACAAATCCATGCAACCAGTCTAGATCACAGCAAATTCACTACCAGTAAGACAGAACCCAGTTCTCCAAAAGACTTGAAGGGTACTGGAGCCTGTAGAGTGGAAAATGGGACAGGAGCCAGGGTTAATTACCAAGGTCTCTCTAGAGTGTTAGAAGCCCAGAGATGGAGAACTGCTTCCTTAGCAGTTCTATCTTCTAGAGATAAATGGTTTTCATTCAAACCAAATCTTTTCCTATAACAATTTCATGTATTAATTTCTGACCCTATAGGCTCACCCTGTCATTTGCTAAATTACCTCCCTGCAGTACTAGATTATCTTAATATGTACAGTTGCTATTGACTCCTTTGCAGTCTCAAAAAGTGATTTTTTTCAAACAACAATATGGAATTGTGAACTGCACATTGATTGTGTGTGATTGGCCAAAGGAGTCACTACATCACATCAAGTGTTCTCTGTTTTCTGCACCTTGCCAATAGTTCATATTATAGACATGTAAACAACAGACATGCAACACTCATTGGTACTCTAGGAATAGTATGTTACATTCATTTATTATAAAAAGATTTTATTTTTTAAATATTACATCATTATAAACTATTTCAATGCACTAAGCAACAACTAAAAATGCAATCCTATTATAAAATAGGATTATTTTAAAATATAAGCCATTATCACTACCTCTGGCATAGCCAGTTGCAATTCTCACCCATAAACTCTCTCCTACCTTCAGATACTAATTGAACATACCCCTCTGTCCCTCACACATCTTTATCATTTCATTAATGCACATTTACACACCCAGGGAGAAACTTAAGTCCATTTTGGATCCTGTTGCACCTTTGCAGATGAGACTACCATCAGTGGAAGCCTTTTTATGAAAGTAAAGCAGGAGAAACAGCATTATGTTAAAAAAAAAGACCAAACCAAACCTGTATTTGAAACTGAAGTATCTGGTTGGCTGTGCAACTTACAGCTGTGTAACAAAGTCCACCTTTTCAACACAGAAAGTAAGTTGCTGCTTAAAAGGACAGTTAAGAGTTAATTCAGTTTAGATACTAGAAGCCAAGTGTTTTGTTCTGAGAATTTATCAATAATTTTTTGATATAAATATAAAAATAAATATATATTTTTATATATTTATTGATATAAAAATAAACTCTGTTTATTTGTATAAAAATACAATATATTAAAGCATTACATTGCTGAGGTTCCCTTTCATCTCCTGTCTAGAGGAAAAACCATGCCCTTCTGGAACAGCAGAGATGAGTGACAAAGCTCTTAGAAGAAGAATGAGGAGGACAAGCTGTTAGAAGAATATTTTGCTAAGCAACATCCCTGCTCCTTCCTACAGCATCATGCACAGGCTGCATCCACACAGCTCCTTGTTTTCCAGTATGCACTGGGAAAGCAAAGCAGACAGCTGCAGAGCTGTTTGAAACCTATTGTTTCCTGAAGCCAAGGGCCTGTTCATGAAGAGAAGCAGTCTATAAAGGAAATCAGGGCCCTGCTGAGGTGATTAATGGACAAGTAACCTGTGTGTATCTGACAGGAGCAGGCTGCTTTCACAGATGGAGAGGATATGCTCAAGGGTGCAAACTCAAACGGGTAGAACCAACGTAAAAAGTCTCTAAAAATAAGATTTGAAAGTATTCACTAGCCCCTGCTAATCAGGTGTTGATCAGACAAGTGACCAGCAAGCACTGCCAGACAAAATGCAACACACCACAAGGTAATGCAACTGGAGCAGGAAGCAGCAGAGCCACCCAGACAGCAGTGGATCAACTGCAGACTGGATGGCACAAAAATCGTGTTCTACACGATGAAATGGAAGCCAGCCAGCTTTTACTACAACACTTAATAAATGAATAAAAAAACATATGACAATAAGTGGTACAACTCCAGCCTTTCACAATAAGAGGAGCATTGAAGACAGGATCATCACTCATATAATGAAATAAAAAACCCCACCACCAACAGGAAAAAAAAAGCTAAATCCCAAACCACTGTTCAGGCTCTAGCCATCTGCTTTTGAAAGAAAAAAAATGGCACTGCCTAAAACAGAGAATCACTCCTATCAGTGCAGTCATGCCTGATGAAAATACAGCCTGTGATGCACAAAGGCAAGGTAGTGATAACCACAGTCTGAAGGAATCCTTAAAACCACTGATGTGCAAGAAATCTGAGAGTCTGTCAGAACCAGAGCAAGTGCAGCTACCAAGTGAAAAGGCTGTAGCTGGAATCCCAGCAGCAGCATTCACTAAGTCCAAGAGACAATTCCAAAAAGTGGGGAAAAACATGAAAAAAAAAAAGATCTCATCAAAGTATATTCGACATAGTATGTTGGTATTGAGCACAGAGTCTCACTAATGACAATTCCAAACATTTCTTTTTATTAGCTGCTAATAGAACAGTACTTTGGTCAGGCACCATAAGGCACGAATACATTCTCCAGGACACTGCTCTTTGATCACTTTTTATGGGTGTGCTGATCTGTGGCACCGATAGCAAGATCTGACTTTGAAAAGCCTTTTTAATAATGATAATGGCAATGAAAAGCAGCTTCATTTACTTTATCCCACATGAATCTCCATTACTGGGAACAACCTAAGCCATGACAATACTAGTGGTGATTAGGCAAGCAAAAGCATGAGCCATGTTCTAACAAACCTATTAAGAAAGGAAAATTAATAACATCATATCTCAGCACCAAGGTGCTCACTCTTTTCATGCAGCTGTACAACATATACCAGCTCTGCTCTCCTGGGTTAATAAAGAAGCTGCAGGTTGAACTTGGATCCCCTCATCTCCCTTCCCATCTGCAGAGCTGCTCCTCTGCCCCACTGCTTTCTCTTAAAGGATGCCAAGAAAGCAGCATTTAAGTCTTTTGTCTTCTCTTTTGCAAGTCCTGCACTCTTACGAGTTCCTGAGCAGAGAGAGTTCCCTGCCAGGCACCTTGCCCAAAGCCTTGGCACTCCCTAAGCTTTTAATTCATTCCAGGACTGAATGGAAAGGAGATTGGTCACAGGACCCAACAACTTGAGTAGTTCAGGGGAATTTACTAAAATCCATCCCAAGCTGCTGTTTTGAAAAGCATCCTCCTGCTGATTCTCATCATCTAAACCCAACTCTGCTAGCACTTGGGGAAGGAGGGAAAGCACCTCCAGGTCCATCTGGAAGGCCTCCAACACAACTGCAGGAGGCAGAAGAAGGGCTGGGATGCCTCACCACACTGTCATTGCTACAGGCTCAGCACTGACAGTTTGCTTTTGCACTGCTGCAGAGCATGCACTGGAATTGCTAACCCACCATGGCAATCCTTACTGGAGCATTCAGTGCCCCACCCCTTCCAATTAAAGCCAAGCTGGGCAGTAGTGTGGACCTCTGAGAATAAAACCATAATTTATACCTCCTCTGAATTAGCATACACTGTGAAATATGCATTTGGCTGTGGCTTTAATGGTTTTCTGTACAAAAAAAAAACAAGAAAAAAACAAAAAAGCCCACAAATATACATTATGGACTCAAATTTAAATAGTGTAAATAGAAGTTAATGAATATTATTACTTGAGTTATTAGAGCTTTCTGCTTGAAGAAATTTAATCTAATATTCCCATTTTTAGCATTGCCAACAGCACTGGGGCATGCAGTTCAATAGTTCAAAGTTACCAGCTTTATAATTGCTTTCTACAGACCTTAAAAAGGCATTTATGTTTCAGGACATCACTGAACGGAATGAATTACCCATAGTCACTTCAACTGCAAGAAAAAAGTTATTACTGTGCATAGGTACTTACACACCTTTTTCTTTGAGGAACATGAACTGAAAAGCAGTGTAAACAAATGAGAGAAAATTCTGTAATTAAAGAATTAGGAAGCATCGGGCATATCCAGCTCAACCAGTGGCTTCTTTTCAGTTTAAAAAAAATATTAAATTGGAATTTTTAGTGATGACATATTTTCATTGAGATACAATATTATAAATACTATTTTAATTACTCTTTTCTATGCTTTGTGCACTCAGGACAATCTGACAAATAAGATTGTCACCTCAGTGAAGCTCACTTGGAACAAGAGGTGTTACTATCTTCAGGTTAAACAAGATTAGAGCATATTGACAAATCTCTGGAAGGAAGATGCCCAAGGAAAACTCCCTGTTTGAGTGACTACACTGACTATTTAGTTTCAACTATTAAAAAATACAGAATAACTGAACAAATATTAGTCACAGCAGGAAAAAAAAAAGTTTTTAGACTTCCATTGGATTTCCTATAAGGGACTGAGCTGAGCATCACTCAGCTCGAGGTCCATCTTCACCAGCCTGAGCTCCTTCATGTAAATTTCTAGCCTCAATTTTGCAAGCACAGAAGCAAAGCCCAATTGCCTGCAAAGCCACAGCAGGTGAGAGGTGAATCCCACAGAATAAGGGCAAACAGCAAAGCTGAAGGGGAGTATCTGTGATGAAGGAGTAAGTTTCCAGTTAGGAATTTAGATCTGCAGCTCTGCCTCTGGGCAACACTCTCAATAAAATCATCACTACTTGAATCAAACACACGGTTCCAAACTGAGCCTCTGTTTCATGCTTGCACAAAGAGAGGAAGAGTTACAACTCAAATATGTAGGAGCAGATGAACAAATTACTGTCCCATAATCAGGCCAAGTTATTTCAAAGGCCTTGCTTCAGCCCAAGTAATTTGGCCTCCAAACATTAAAGGTTTTCTGAGACTGATGGAATTCTTGGGAGATGAGAGGAGGTGCAAAATGAAAGATAATCCTTGACCTCACACCTCTTGGGATGTTCTTTCTTCCCTCATCTATGTCAATACTGAAAGTGCCATTTCTAAAAGGAAAACCCCATGAGTTTCACCGAGGCTATTACTGAGATAATTGCCTCCTAATTTTGTGTTCAAATGCCATGATCAATGGCTCCAGGAGCTTGTGAGAAGAAATAATTTCCAACAGATGACTGTCCTTTCTTTTGGGCATCTGTCGTAGGAAATAAAAGAAAACAACTAACTTAAATTGAAGGATTTCTGAAATTTTTCAAAAAATCTGAAGCAGAATGGGGACCTCAAACCAACCTGTTCAGAGTACCAAGAATTCCACTGGTACAAACACTGAGTTTATTGACATGCTCACTACTCACCGAGTGCTCAGTCTCAATATCAGAGCCTCCTAGGATCAGATTTCTCATTTCACTTGCACCACTGCAAAATTCCAATACGTACAAAGGTCTATTTCTTTCTTTTCCCCTTTGTCTCCAAGTTGTGCTGATGTGACAGCAAATGGAGCTGAATGTTTCCGAGACAGTGCACTTGAGCAGTCTGGCCACTGCACTCAGCCTGCTCATACATCTATAGGAATGGTTCTGTTTCACGAGCCATTTATAAATATCCATTCTACTTCACACACTGACTTTCAGCCAAAGGCCAAACAAACATTTAGAAGTAAGAATTTTTTGTTTGGAAAAGCTCAGAAAAAAACCTCCTTATAAGGAATATGGTTTTGTTTTGAATACAAAAAATCCTCCATTTTTTTCTTTTCAGTACAAGGATACTGTGGAGGAAATCTGGTTAACTCACAGATATTTAACTGATTTTATTATTTATGCACCTCTGTGCTCAAAGGACAACAAACTGCTATTAAACATATTCAAACATTCCTACAACAACAAGCTGAAGAGAGGATGATGACAAAAGATGCAGTTATTGAAAGACTGAACTCTATCAACTGGAGGAAGGCTGCTGGCTGCCCAAACCCTACAGCAGGTGCAGTTTCAGGTCCTAAGCATGGAAGAGTTAAGTGCAAAAGCACTAAGGGAGCCAGTGAACTCCAGAACATTGAAGAGATGTGGCACTGCAGCAAACAGCAAGAGGTTCCTCTGTTGTACAGCTGGATTAATGTTGGGGGGGGAAAACTCCCCTCCTATCGTGTAGCACTGTATCAGTGGCACAAAAGGCTGAGGCTAAGCTTCCCAAGGGAGAGAGCTCTAAAGCCAATAGACTGGGAATGTAATCCCAACTAAGCTTCCCAGGCCTTCTACAGACACAACACAGCAAGATCTTTAAGGAGAGCTGCTGAGGATTTTTTTATATATATATAGTTAACAAGAAAGAAACATGAAAAAAACCCCACCTCATCTTGTATTTCCCTGAAATTCCAAATACAGTTATGAAGGGGAGCAAAAGCCTGACAAAAGCTCTGAAGACAAATCTACAGTCAAATACAGATTATACTGGATTTCCTTATTCTAATGAGGAATTGCTCCAAAATTCTTCTCTGAGTAATCTCAAAAAGGATTGGCATTTACAGGCAACTTTCATATTATCCCTTTTTCCTCTGACTGCTTCAAAGAAGAAAGAAATGAACAGTTTCGATTAGATCAAGGTGCCATCAAGTCAATGAGAAGGGACATAAACCTTCTTGGAATTCACCATCACTGTAATCACAAAATAAACCAGGTAACATGCAGGCAACTGCCCCTTCCAAAATAATTAGGATCTACTGGTTTTGTAATAACACCACACAGTAAATAAATTTTCACTTGATATGTATTCTCTTCACAGTCACCATGCTACAGGACTGGGATTTTTTCCCCAAAAAAAGAGAAGGTTGGGGTTTTTTGTGAGTTTTTTTGCTAGTCTGTCTGAATCCCTTCTTTCATCTCTGGCAAGACAACATCTACAGCAACTAGTAAGGTAACGAGGCAAAGGGATAACTAGAGTTTGTTATGGAAGCATCAGGGTGGGTTCTGTAGGAAGAATACTGCCAGTGCTACGTGGCAAGGTCTAAGACCATGGGAATGAAGGGCATTCTGCAAAGTTATTCACAAAAGGTTCTGGTAGAGTGGAGGAAACATCCATTTATTGAGCAAATGCTATTCAAGAGATCCCAAGCAAATACCAGGGTGCAACCATTGCTGTGTAGGGTGAAGGCAAGACAGGGGCATCCCCCAGATACTGGTCTTGGTCAATATCTTCATTAATAACCCAGGAAAGGGGAGAAGAGCCCAGATAGTCACAAATCGAACACTGCAGTTAATAAATTCATGCGTTCACCACTTGATAAATTCCACATTTTGACTTCACAAGCTGTCCATAAATACTTGACTCCTCACATCATTCTATTTTGAGCACTGCAAGTGTGTTAATTTTAATGACTACTGAGAAACAGACTGAATTGTCCAATAAACTCTACTTTATAGCAGTTGGTCTGAGGAAACCACATCCTAACCTGAGAAATCACACACCACTCAAATTTCTATTTCTAAATAACTTAGGCTAATATTACATGGTCCTTCCTCCTCCTCAAGAAATCACAGCTGCAGTGGAAAAACTGCATTTGGATCTGGGCACCTGGGTCCTCTTGAGACTTTTTTTATTCTTTTTGTGAACACCGAGCTATACTTTTGGTGGTTATTAACTCAAAAAGATCCATTTTCAAGTATGGGCTTTATTTCTTTGCCTAAATATTTTGTCTGCTGTAAATTAAGTTCTGCACATTTTTAATGCAGGTAGAGAACGCAATAAAAAAAACACACACAGGTGTCCCAGAAGTTTTTGCAGGCTTTAGAGAACAAAAGTACTGAACTTTAAATTGCATTGAAAAAAGGGGAGATGGGTCCTGTAGAAAAAATATTAATATGTTATATAGTATTAAAAAAAATAAATATATGAACTACGTCTAGTCTGCATGATTTGTAAATGCTACTCAAAACCTAGAATAAAACTGAAGTTTACATGAGAAAGGAGAGAAAATAAAACTAAATAGCAATACTTAGACTGCTTGTTGAGATGTAACTCAGATCTAGATGAAATTCTGGATCCTGTCTGTGCTGTACTGTAATGATGCTCCCATGGAAGCCCTATCATCTTACTTCCCAGAGCAGTTAGCTTCAGGCCAAGACTTGCCTCTGCAGGGAATTAAATGCCTAGAGGGGACTAGATCCTGTCCTTACACACACAAAGCAGCTGCCAAGGACCAGCTCCAGACCTTGGAGTCAGACAGAACTCCTGGGATGTGCTTTGGAGTCACTCTGTGTGTGGTATCATCCCACAGTACAGCAAATTTCAGATACTCACATCACTTCCATTAACTAGATTTACAACCCTGCGAGGAGACTGCTGGTGAACATCAGAGCAGTTTAACTCTGTGGGTTGTTTTTTCCTGAAATTAATTCAGTATTTCTATTCAAGATGGGAAATAAAAGCTGAAAGAACTTAAATCCTGCCAGAACTCATTATAAAAACAAAACAAAAAAAAACCTGAAACTGAGTTGCAGGAACAGTTGCATGACTAGAAGACATGAAGCTTTATTAATGTATTAACTATAAATACACTTTTATTTATCTACTTGATTAAATATATACAGTTGAGAGAGGGAAAGGAAAAACCACCATAAAAAAGTACTTGCCATCATTCTAGTTAAGAGAAGATGGCAAAAAGTACATTTAGTCTAGTCATTCTAAGAATAGCAGCTCATAATCTATCTTTGCTGCTCTATAGTTTAATGGCCTGCAGAATATATCTAACTACATAGAACAGAAGCCTTAAAGGAAATGAAATACTCAAGGGAAAATATGATCTAATTAAAGCATCTACAAACACATTTCAGAAATGGGAGAGAATATTTAATTTTGGCAGTAACATCTGCAAAATGTTTTAATATGAGAGACGTGGAACCCTTCGGACTTCCAGACTTTCAGAGTGTGTCAGAATGTTTTACTAAGCACATTAATTGCCACAGCCCTAGTTTGAAGCAATGCACACCATTTTGCTGAGGGGTTAGGGGGAAAATAATCAGGAAATTGGGATGGTTTTTACTTTGCACCATTATTCCTGAACTCTGCCTCAACCTCCTCCGCCTTATCCCCGTGGTATTTTATATTTGTAGTTACAAAGAAACTGTAAACTATGAAGAGGTTATAAAGGTACACAGATTTTAGGGGGCATTTTCAAATAAATTTTTAACAACTTCAGTTTCAGAAGTTCTCTTGCTTCTGTGGTTTGCTAGTGGTTTTTTTTTTTCCCCATGAAAAATATATTTCTTTTCTGTGAGACTTTCCCTGTTATTTCATGTTCTTTTTCCTGAAGGGCTTTAAGAAAACACTAGGATACAAGTGTATAGTAGTTGAAATCTGTTCCTTCTTTGCTATTAATTGCTCTAAGGTTGGACAACACTAGAGGTAACCTGACAGATGAGAAAACAAACACATAGCTCCAAACTGGCCACATGAAGAGGGTGGAGGTTTATTAATTGCTCTAGTGCAAACCCACACTGAGCACACACTGACAAAAAATATGAGATGGTTTTAGCTACAAGAAAAATGTTGGCAAGACCATTTTTTTTTTTCTCAAATGCTCCAAGCCTGGAAACATGCAAAATTCAAGTTTCATCACCTTTGTTTAATTTTGCAGTGTTAAACACCAGCTGAGAACACTGTTTTGACCAAGAGGTTGTGGCTGGGGGAGTTGGGACCCGAGGGGGGATCAGCACCCTGCTTGCAGATGTGGGCAACCATTCATACATCATCATACAGATGTTCTGAGCAACTACATGGGGAACAAAGAAAGGGCCACCTGCTTCAAGAAATCCATACTCTCCTTAGGAAAGTCAAAAGAATGGGTCAAAATCCTGACACAGCTCCTCTGGAAGCTACTCTAAAATCTCTATCTACATACGATAGGATTTTAGAGCAAAGCATTGTGCTCAGGGTGTAGTAGGATTTACTACAGCAGGATTGCCTTTAATTCCCTTACAATCATTTAATTTACTACCAGCCCAGCTGCCTCATCTTCATATGCTGGTAATCCAAGGTTTTTTATATTGATTTATTTGCATAGCAAGTATTCCTATAGTTTCGCATCGCCAAACACTTGGAAGTAAAATATTGAGATATCTTATTTCACACTTAAGTGTATAAATCACTGACCTCTTTTCTTTTCCTGACTGCTTCACAGCAAGTACAATCTCAAGATACCAGCAAAGCTATATAACTCACTCCTAAATCCCTGTGGACTCCAGCATGCTAATATAGAACGACTCAAAAGTTGAACTTCCACAGGGTCTGAAAACAATGGTTCAAACCTAAGACAACTGAAATAAATATCACATATATGCATGGAAATATCTGTGAGATGAGCTTTTTGATTCATGCTTTTTTATCCCAATAAGCAGAAGAGTGTATCCAAGGTGCATTCCTAGGTAGTTAAATAGAAATCCCAGAGGAAGAAAAAAAAAAAAACACTACAGAGAAAACCTGCTTCCCACAGATAAGATCTCCACTTTGCAAATAAGGAACATTAAGACTCTTGATAAACAAAAGGGTTCTGTTTTCAGAGCTGTCAGCCTGGTATCCTCTGAGGATCAATAATCAACTTCCATTTCACATGCCAAACAAAAAAAAACAAAACAAAACAACAAAACCATGAATAAAAGTAAAATGTAAATTAGTGCTGCTTCCTGCAAGGTGACCACTTGTCACACATCCCACTGAGATTCCCTACAAGCCTGAAAATAAACTTCCCAAGGCTGAGAGTAAACTCGAGCTGGGTGGAAGGCTGGGTTTAATGCACCAGCATCTGTTCCCGCAGTGACTCCACTTACAGTGCACTGTGGTTTCTCAGCTGCAGTGCAGGTGTCCTGTGCCACCAGTCTTACCTAGAACCTTCCTGCCTACAAAATATTTTCCTCCTTTTGTCACACAGAAGCCAATATTTTATTCCCTGTAGTTGCAAGACCTGTGCTGTTTAAGGAAAAATTCATTTGGTGACACATCTTATCTTCAGTTGGTCACACTCTGCTCTACACCTGGATGCTACATGTGAATAGTTTATTTTATTAAATAGTTTATTATATGTATTATATTAATATTTAAATATATTATTTAATATATTAAATAGTTTATTATTAAGTCATGCCATAACATACATTAGGATGTAAAACTTCTGCTTTCTTGTGTTTTCAGTGCTTCACTCTTAAGAGTTTTAAGAGTTTTTCACTCTTTTACCAAGTTCTGGTACACCTGGCAGTGTCCTTTTCTGGACCATAGTTTCAGTTGCTCCTTTACCTTTCTTCCTAATTGAGATTCCTTTCAATATCATCCTTCCTAAACATTACAAAGCTGATAGCAGCAATAACCTGGACTCCTGGACTTATTATCCCCATTTTAAATGGAGTGGGTTTGCCCAGACAGAATGGTGTGCACAGCACCCCTAGGCAATATTGGCATGACTGGAGCCTTGGATCATCCTAGTTGGTGTCATTTTGAACAAACATCTTGAACTTCATTCTGAATTCATGAAGTCCATAGGGATGTTATCAAGGGCAAGGATATATTGGCACTAGCCACTTCTGAAAAATCCTACAAGGAAAAAAAAGAAAAAAAAAAATCAGCCTTCACAGCCTTCCTTTTAATCTGAAGGTTTTATGAACCAGTTGCAAGCTTCAGTTCACAGCTCCCTTCCCACAGTGTTTTGCAGAAGTACATTTATGGATTTCTGCATCTATATGTAACAACATATATTTCTGTACTTGTTAATATTGCATTCTTATGGCTAAATATATATCATTTTTCTCCGCTTGTTAATTTTACTTTGACAAGCCCTGACAGATGACAAGAAATCTTCTCTTGTGGCTTTCCCACATTCCTTTGGGCCTGATTCACAGGATATCCACCAAGCAAGCTGTCACTGAAGTCATCTGCTTCCTGAGAAAACAATGTCTTAAAATAAAAGCTATGTGGTTGTTCAAATTGCATCCAGAGAACTACACAACCATGAACCAGCACTTGCTTTACATCAGAGGGGTGCTAGAGAGGTTCTGGAGTCTCCTGCTCTGGAGAATTTCACACCCCCACCTGGATCTTTTCCTGTGGGGGCTGCCCTGGGTGCCCCTGCTCTGCCAGGGGGGTTGGACTCAATCGCTAGAGTTCCCTTCCAACCCCCACAGCTCTGTGATTCTAAGCTGATATTTCCTTATCTCTTAACTTTAAGACAGAAATAATTGGGAGAAAAGATCTTCCTTTCATTTTCTTAGAGTTTTTATGCATACATTAACCCTTAATCTTTACAGGGGGGTGGACATAGTAGCTACCCAGCTCTAGCTCTCTTCAATTGCCTCCAGCTCTTGGAGACAGAAGTACTGCATCTCTATCTCAAGAATTCATTTTGATATCATGACCTTAATAAGAAACCACTAGTGGATGTCAGCTGTTAATTGAAGGGAAGATATTCTCTGAACTGTGGATATTGGCATTCTTATCCCTGTCCTCAGTTAGCTCAAGAACAGCAACTAAACACATCCAAACCTAGAGATCTGTAAAATCTTTTAGATATCACTGCAGAGTGACTTCCTACCATCAAAATAGAGAAGACAGTCATGATGTCACTCTCACCACTAAAAAAAATGTTGTCTTTGACACCACAGTAAAAGACTATTCTTCAGTTTTAAATGAAAATATGATTATCAGAGGAGATGGAGGAGAGTCAAAAGAAATCAGAATCTGAATGAATATTCACATCTTGCACATCAAAGGCATTCAGCTGTGATATGAATTTTTAAATGGCTAACCACTTTTCTGTGCAATATCATAATACTTTTCTCCAGGAAATACATAAAACCATCCTTGACCCTTTAAACACCTTCCAAATAATTCCAAAATCAATGTATAAATCTTCCTCAACAGTCATTGCAGTGCAGTTGATTTTTGGGCAGAAGAGCACATGTTATATGTGTGCCACACAAATCTTAGAGCAGGTAATTGTGGAGATTTCAGAAACACAGCAAAACATGCTGACGTCTGCAGGAGCTGTGACAGCAATCATCCACAAGTTGCTATGAAAGCTCTGAGAAGACCTCATAAAACTTCCAGTTCAGAAGCCAGAAAAGAGAATAAGGAGAGCAAACAAAGTTCTTGACAGGACACCATCTACTGCAGAGTTTGACAGGGGAGGAAGTGTCATCACCCACTCTCGAGGACATCCCACCATCAACAAGTCAGGTTCCACAAAAAACGCAAATGCAAACACTTTCAAGCATGTCAATATTCTGCTGAACTATTGTAGAACTATTACAGCTGAAGGATCATGAATCCTGTATATTTGAGGCACAGCATGAAGCAGAAATTTCAGCTTATGAAAACAGAAAGTAGTCTTTTGGGGAAAGATTATATTTTAAAACAATCCTCCATAGGATAATGAGAAAATAGAATCAACATAAGCTTTCCAAATAGACAGCAGTGTAAAGCCATGCTAGCATTTTATGGTTTGGATTACTGAATGCTGAATATTGAGTTCAGGATATTAGAATAAATATGGAATAGATTTCAAACTATTCCTGTGTTGGAGAAGCTGTATATACTCACCATAGTCAATGCTATTTATGAAAGCAAATCAGAATATGTTCTTAAAAGGGTTATATTCTGCAACTGAACCTGAAAACATGTTTTCATGCATTATTCTTCTATTTGACAAGTATGTATGAAAGGCATTAATATATGAAACACTGTATTACTATCATTTTTCATAGTACAACACTGAATCTTGCCATCCATTTTTGAGGACAGTGGAAAACTTTTATAAGTTGGGAAGGAAATGCAGTATGAAGTCAGTCCTAAGCTGAATGTCATTAAAAAACCCACATGCTCTGAAGTGAAAGTCCATGGTACTAAGATGGCTTATGAATAAAAAGATCATAAATACAACTATATATCACATTTGCATACACAACAAAAAGCTTTCAGCTTTTGGGTGAGAAGCACCCCACTTGAAGCACACTATTTTTATATGTATTTGTTTTTGAGGCACTACATTTTTATCTATGTCTAGTAAATGTGTTGTGTTTAAACCAAAAAACATGGTTTTAATATAAAATTGTCTTCCATCTTAGACTTCTAAAGCTAGGTGTATGTGCAATATGAAAGTACATTGTTTTAAGTTGAAAGGGAGACTATCAAGCACATATAGTATTGCTTTCTGCAATGTTGGGTTTTGTTTTGTTTTTAATTGTCTAGATTGATCCTGCTAATTCTGCTTTATCAAAAAGACTGGTAGCTTCCCAAGTTTATCTTTAATAAATTTGTTAAAATGTAATTAATAATGAGAAATAGGTGTTTGGGGGTTTTCCTTAATCCGAGTTGCTTGAATAAATAAATCTTGCAAAACAAAGTAAATCTAGTGGCTAGAATTCTAAATATTAAGTAAATTAACTTTCATAGCACATCTCTAAAGTTTGAGAGCTCACACACACAATAAAAAAAGCACCGAGTTCCTTCCTGCTTCTTCCTCCATGGTTTTGTCTCAGTTTCATAACAGCATTCCAATCCAACAAGTCTTCTAGCATCATTTTGGGAACCATCTAAGTCTGAAAGAAAGCAGCTGAAGTATGTTATCTTTCCAAAGGAGAGCTAGATATTGACCTATGCACAAGTCACTCCAACAGAAATCTATTTACTTCTCTGGGAAATGGGATAAATGGCTTTTTAGCTTTCAACTTACTCACAAACACCAAGAAAGCAGCCTGCTGCTTCTCCGTGCCAGGTAAGCACTACATTTCACTTCACTTCAGCTTTTACACCAGTTGAGGAGTGTATTGCTCACTGTTGAAGCACTAAGGGTTTATCTCATTGTCCTACCAATGATTTACTCATTCCCTCATATTAAAAATGAGGTTGAGCTTCAAGAAATGTTTTGTACATCTTGATATTCAGCTCTTGTTTTCTCCTTCAGTCTTCAGAAGAAATGGGTCCTTCTGAAGGTTTGTTCCAATGGTAATAAACTGGAAAAATAAAATAAGTTTTTCCTTTAAAACATCTAATGCAAATACTAATCCAAATACAAAAAATAATATCTGTGATTCTGTGATACTGCTCTCCACTTCACTGGGACAAGCACATCAAGAAATCTTCAGGTCTCCATTTTTATACTTTTGCACCAAATATTTTACATATATATTGTTAGGACAAGAGGAAAAGTCCTCAAGTTGCACTAGGGGAGGCTTACGCTGGATACGAGGAAAGATTTCTTCACAAGAAGGGTTGTCAAACACTGAACAGGCTGCCCAGGGCAGTGGTTAAAAGCTGTGTAGATGGGGTGCTTAGGGACAGGGGTGACCTGGCAGAGCTGTAACACTTGGAACTGATTATCTTCAAGGTCTATTCCAACCAAAACAATCCTGTGATTTTTGGCCTTGATAAATATAATCAAGTCCCATTTCCTTTAAGATCACTATGCATAAAAGTAGCTAAGAAGGGACAAATGCCATCCACACATCACTAGCCCCCAGACAAGTGAAATCAGTAATACTCCTATCCCTGCCTAGGTGAACACAAAGCAAATAAAAATGAATAAGTGCTTTATCAAGTTCTCACTATTATTTATTCCTATTTCCCCCCCCATCAAATTGCATTACACTCAGTATTCGTATACTTATGTGAAGGATAGCAAATTGCATTAACCTTCAGAGTAACTGGAATAAATTAATGGAATTACTATCACTTGATAAACTTGCCCTGGCATTCAACAGCTAACTTACCATTAGCCTCAAAAGCACCAGCCTGCTCACCACCAGTCATGTCCAGCAGGTCATGTTCCAAATAACCAAGGGCTGACTGGTTTTCACTGAGTTTTATTCCTTTCTTTCCACTTCAGTGCTGTCCCCTCAGTTCATTAAAAACACATCTACACTAATGAGTGATTAGTACATTTTCATCATCTTATTCAGCATAAGTTCTATAATAGTGCCAGACTATTTCTTATTCAAATAAAAATTTTACTTTAATTTTTAATCAGTGGAACAAGAGTCTTCAATATCACATTCCTTCCTTCTCTTCTGCTATATATTTAACCAATCATATTAAAGAAAAACTAATTGAAACTGAAAACCTATAATAACTGAAAACCTATAATATAATTTTCCATACTTATGGTAAGCATGGAAGGAAAAAAATCTATTATGGTTATTTCCAAGTGTTCAGCTCTTTTGATCACTTTTTTTTCCCCTCAAGAAGGTATCAAGCCAAAATAAAGACAAACTCACATGTTAATAATTCAAAAAGCAGTGTGAATAAAGGGCTCTTTTCTTTTGTTACTTGAGCACTACAATCTATCCTACCTGGGGTAATAACCATAAGGGGTTTGCTTGCTTTCCTTTTTATGCTAACACAGAATCAGAAGGCTACACACAGGCTCCAATTTTTAAAAATACCTACCAATTTTGCAAAGTAGTCAGCACCTCCCTGTACCTGGGCCTCGTGTCTTAACTCCCAGCATAATAAATTGCTATTCCAGGTGGAAAAAGTTTGAGAAACAGTATGCACTCTGACAGCCATGCCTCTAGCAGATAAGTAAATAAACGCTCCAGCAGCATCCCATTGTAACAGTGTAAAGCACCAACTTCCAAGGTGCTGCTTGGAGTTGCAGCTCCTCAGAACATCAAAGCAGTCAGTCCCACTGCTGAAGTGGAGGTCAGCTCATCTGCTCTCACCACCAACGTGAGATGCAGATGTTTTATTGCCCAGTGGCAAGGTTCTCTCCAATTCCCTAACCCCAGCAGCCTGGCAGAGTCCACAGTTCCAAGCCTTCAGGGCATGCTGCAGGGCTTATCTATTTATTCAGGCATTTGCCTCAGGGGCTGGCTGCAGGAGCAAAGAGAAGGTTGGTAAATTCTCTTTATTTGACAACGAGGCCATTTTTATGTATTAATTTATGTACATGTGCCTAGAGATTATGATAGGCACATTTCAAACAATAACAGCTTTAGTCATATTCTAATTAACTTTGACTAAATAAGAACTGAATTCTCCAAGTCTCCATTATAGATAAATTCTTGTAAGAACTATCTAAGCTAGAAAACAGAAGAGCTGGTCAGATTCAGCATTAAAAGAGAAAAGCATGTGGCTTTTCACAGATTGGGACATACATATAAAAATCTAAAGCCAATTCACAAATTTTATGTCAGCAAGTACATGATTCTTTGTTTGGGACTATCAAAGCCTTTCATTTCAAGTCCTTTGAATTATTGTTGAATAACACAAGAGAAATCCTCCTCCTCTTGTAGTGAAACTCCGAGCATAATTTTGCAAGCATTCAGAAGTTTCAGCCATGTTGTTATTCACTGGACTTGGAAGAAAATAAAAGGCACTTGTAACAATAAAAGAGTACCCTGAAAAGAAGCACAAAAATCATACATTCACGTCACTCTACTAAAATAACACAATCAATACAACAAGTCAACTGGAAAGTGAAGCTGATTGCTGAATACTTTGCTGACAAATCTCCAGAGACTTCCCTGCACGTGGTGCTCTGACCTATTCCCTGAAGAAACAAGAGAAGTCTATTAGATTGCCAGGTTTAGGGCACAGCTCAGACACATCACTGTTTAAAGGGGGGAGAAATGTGTTTAAGGTGACACACATCGGGTCTACAAAGGTATTTGACAAACACACCAAGTCTTATGGCTCCCGTTTTCTGCTGCAGTTAAATGATTTAGACTCTAAGTTATTTAGCAGTGCCAAGGATCAGCAAAGGTGTTGCTGCAGTGACAAACTGGGACTGTCCACGTCCCAGACCAATGAATTCAACTACAGTGGAACAGCAGCACTCAAAGCAAGAAAAAGGCTCAGTGAAGACTTTACAGAGGCCAAGAGAAGCTTCAAGCCTTTAACAATATCTGTTCCAAGGGTTTATATAAAAAAAGCTAAGAAAACCTGGAGTTGCAAAACAAGGGCTCACTGGAAACTTCTTCAAAGCAACAGAAGAGTTCATCTACAAGGGTTGTTACTACCAAAGGGAATCCATGGCAGGGCTGCATGCACTTCCACTGCAAAGATGAGACTGATTTTCACACATACTCTGAGTATGAAACAGCTCCTATGTCTCCTTGATGAGCATGTTCCAAACACCTTTGAGAAATTCATGGCAAGAGACAACAGTGTGTACTTATATACATAAGTCAAGCAGACCTGAGGAATGGAACTTGTTTTACAAGAGGAAAAAATAAATTGCATTGTCACAAACATGACTGTGAAGCCAAAGTGGATAATACACCAGCAGCTCACACTTGAAAGCTTCCTCCTCCACTATCTAAATTACAGTAACATTCCTAAGTATGACCTATCCTTTTTTACAGAGGATATAGTAAATATCAAGAGATCTTTTTATTTAACTAATGGAGGTTTTTAAGCATTACTAATCTGCAGCTGGCATAAGCCATGCATGGAAATGGGCACAGAAGAGTTCCCTGCTGTGCACAATCAGGCTGAGGGTGAACTGCCTCTATGCCATGTCATGACTCTGAGAAGGTTAATGATGGAGACCCAGATTTTAAAGATTTTTTTTTCTTTTGAACTTTTCTTTGACAAATACAATTATTTTTTGTTTTACCACTAAGTATAGATTAAATGGTGTTCGTTTAAACTGCTGAGCTAAAGCTATATTTAACAATGAAATATGGAAATATAAAATCCCCTGAACTATCATTTGCATTGATAGAATTTTTTATAGTAAAGTACACCTACTCCTGCATACAACTGTCCAGACACATAAAGCTGGTTTAAGAAGACTTGTTTACCACAGAAACTTTCCTGCTTCTCTTCAAATACCATTCACATTACCCAAAAAAGTCACTAAACCAGTAAGAATCCAACTAGGAGTACCTAATATCACAAGACTGGAGGGTTTTTGATCATCATCTATTTACTCAGAACTTCTGACATAATCATCACAGATAGTGAAATGCTACAAGTGATTTTGATATCCAGCCAACATGGTTGAAATGGAAAGGAAAAGGCTGGTTTTTTCCAAGGTTTAGGAACATCAAGTCCTTCATCTGTCTACTTGTTTATCATGAGACCACTCTGTCTTTGTTGGGCATGTGATGCCACACAGAACAGATGGTCCACCAAAACCTATCACGTTTGCTTCAGTTATTTGTGAAAGGCTGCAGAGGGGGAGGGAAGAACGGTGATCATACAATAACATCTAAAAGGATTACAAAGCCAGGTACCAAACCATGGCGAGAAGAGTATGCTGAAGGAAAGAGATATTCATGTACAAGTTGCCCTGAAACTGCTCCAGGTTATTCCATTTCAAGAGAAATGATGAAAGCACAGAACCAAGCAAGCATGATGCCAACACAGGTAGTTTCATTGTTCATTCTGCATGCTTCATTTTTTCCAAGGCTCCAAAGGCACATACCTCTGACTTTGCATAACTTGTCTATGGAATCGCTCCTTTCGTATGAGGGGAACATATGTAAAGGAGAAAAGATACAGCGCTAAGTGTAGTAATTAAGTCTAATTGCAACAGGATTTAAAGGGCAAGCTTGTAATGTGAAAGGAGAAAAACGACCTTTTAAATACAAGACAATGCTCAGAACAATAATAATCTGTAAGCTCTTTAGGATGTTATTTCCTGGGCTAAATGCTCCAGGACCTTCCATGCAGGAGAACGTAGAGAACAGACTTCACAAATCTTTCTTCATTTCCACATCTTCTAAATTACCACCACCCCACTAAAACATCAAGTGCCAGCAACGATGCTATTTCAAATGTCTAGATATTAACATAAATATATATATAAAAAGGGATATATTTATTTTAAAAATATAAAAACTAAAATATTTCTAAAAATGTTATGTACATCCCGAGTTTTTTTTGGGTTTTGATTTACGTTTGACCTCAGAGCAGCACAAATCTGGGACACTTGAAGTGCAATTATTTAATTAGATTAAGTAATCTGCCTTCCTGTGTATTATAAACCACTGCACTTTTTCCCATCCACCTTTCCCCCCTAGATCTGCTAAGTTATATTTACCACGATTATTTTCCTCAAGGTGCCAATACTTGACTTCATTAAAAAAAAAAAAACAAACAGAAAAACAACCAATTACTATTGACAATATGTTCCAGAGACTACTTTCTCACATATGGAAAAAGTCAAAACACCAATATGCTTCAGTTTCTTTCCCACCACTGCCCATTGGCAAAGTCCCCTCTTTCCAAATTCTGGAATACTGAGTGATTTAGTTGTCAGAATACACTGGAAAAAACCACTTGTGAGTTCTCATATATTAGAAGTTATATACATACCAATATAATGAGGTAAATAGATATGTAACAGATGAAATCTGACTCTCCAGGCATATTTTCTCTATTCAGAACTCCCAGGAGCAATTGGCCTTCTCCATTTTCCTCAACCCTACCATTCATTTTTAAGTACAAACACTAAATTCCCCTTAGCTTCAATATTGGCTTCACTGGGGTTAGAAAGGTAAGTTACCTCTATTTCTACTCAAATTTGAGTATTCAACTATAATAGCAAACTTGGAGTGATATTCCAGCCAAGATGGTGATGGTGAGCTAGAAACCCAGCACCTTCTCCCATTCTTAAGTGGCTATGTTTGTTCTGTGCTGGGGGTTCTACATCCATAAACCCATCCTGGGTTTTACCAACACGGTTGGAACTGTTTCTTTTCTCACAAAAAAATATTTTCTCATAAACTGCACAACCTGGTTGGCTCTAGAGATTTATTTCTGCCCCTCTATGCATTAACTCACCCTTGTTAAGCCCCTATCTCCTTCAGCTTTGCTTTATTTTCCCATCATGGTTAGATATATTGAATGACACTGGACATAAAACCAGGCTTCATCAAAATCCCCTGTAACTATTCCTTCTTGAAATACAAGTCCTTTCAATAGTTGTTCTCAACTCTAACAACTATTCATCTCTTCTCAGGTGTGCTGAAGTGGTGCTGTACAAGAGTAAATGGTTTTCCTCCCCTGAACGTTCTGCAGCATAAGATGAAAACATATCCCATACCTTCACAATAACAAATATTTGCCCCAAAGTGTCAGAGAAAAAAAATCCAACTTCTTTCAGAGGGCATTCTCCATAAATTCAGACATCACTAACCCACATTGCTTCCTCCAGTACCCCATTTAACCCTAATACCAACAGACTAGACTGCCCTGGGCATCCAGCTTGCTTGTTCTAAACAGCAGAATGACAGCAGTGCCTCAAGCCTTTTGGATTCTTATACTTCATCAATTAGATCTCCAAGGAAATCCTCTGGTCAGAAAATGACATTGCTCACTCCAATCTGGTTTAAAAAGCTACGTTTTTTACATACTTATCAGAAACAGTACGCTCAGAACAGCATTCACAGAACCTTACTTTGCAGGTGCTACTACCTAAACTACACAAGATATTCAAAGGAAAAAAAAATTACAGCCAAATGGCATGTCATTGTATGTTAAATCCACACTATCACCATAGATTTGCAGTCCTACAGGAATCAGAGAGAAAAGCTCCATCTTTTTCATTACATTGCATTACCTGAAGTAATCAGCTCCTTTGATTCACCCCATTTACTGTTGGAAGCAAAAGAGATGTCAAAGTTTTCTGTGCTCCTCCCCTACCTCTATATAGGTCTCCTACACTGAGCAGTGCCTTTCATATACAAAAGAGCTAAGTTACATAAGCAAAAAAAAAATGAGGTTATTAGAACTGTCAACACCAGCAAAAAATAAATTTCTGTGATAACTACATTATGTTCTTGGAGGTTTCAGAATTTGTTTCCCAGGTATTTGAGCCCTTTTGAAGCGAGCTGGGATTTCTGGCTGAAGCCTTAACCTCCTGTTTACAGAATCACAGAGTGTCAGGGGTTGGAAGGGAGCTCGAAGATCAGCTAGTCCAACCCCCCTGCCAGAGCAGGGTTACCTGGTGTAGAGGTAACTATCTCTTGCATTTTGGGATATAAAGTACCTGAAAGCTGAAGTTGATTTTAGCAGTTCCTCCTCTAAGCTATCTATAGCAGCACATCCCAGAAGTAAGGGCAAAACAGTACACTGGACTGCATGGCTCAGAAATGAGGTTTCCACCTCCAGGAGGAAAGAGCTTGCTCTGGAGACCTCCCCCTTGGTACATGCTCCATCAGCCTAAAAACCCTTACCAAAAGTAAATCACAGCTTTCAGGTTCTGAAACAAAGTTCCACATCCATAGAAGGCTTAAGCTTGAGAGTCACCTTTCCTCACCACTACACACCCCCTCCTTCTGCTCTCTGACATTAACACCCATCAGCAGGACACTTCTCACCATCTGAGACAGGAATCCATAGCAGCATGAGGGTGCTCCAAGAGCATGCACTAATTATCACCACCTTAAGACACTGGAAAAGGTAATGATCAGTTCAGTGTCCATTAACTCTGACATCCTCAGGTCATGCTTTCCCCTGCAAAGGACATTAACACTTGAGTTTCACAAGTACTTTTTATATCAATGAAATGGGCACAAGATGATGAAGCTACAGTGGGTGCACACTTACCTACCAATGGCTCTGGAAAGCACCAGTACAAGGCAGCACAAAAACCACAGACTGGGATTAAAAATATATTTAAACCATCACATGAGAGATGAATAACCCAGATTCCTTCCTTTTACTGTCCAAAAGATGTGGTGGTGATTTCAGCTCCTACCAATATGCATACTGAGCATGAAAACAGATCTTGGGAGCTGTCACCAAATGTTCCTTCCTCCTCATCTGACTCCCTCTTTGGCCATTAAAAAAGAATTCTTTTGGAAGAGCCAGGGACAGTTCATCTGAGGAATCACCTACTTTCCTAAAAGGAAAGCAAGTCTAAGTGACCAATGAAAAAGGATGGAAGCAATGTCTCTACCATTTACACTCACCACAATTTACACTCACCACAATTGTCATTCTCATCAGGCTTTTTAATGTCTTGTTCAAAATAAACATCTCATCACGTGTCACTCCAGATAATTTTGTCCAATCCTATTTTTAAGTATTCATTGTAGGAGGAAAACAAAACTCATTTATTCTGTATCTGCAAACAGTTAACTGCAGAGTGTTAATGCTGAAATATCTCAAAGTCAGGTCTGTGTGGTACTCCAGAGTGTTCAGCATTTCCCACTCCATTTCAGAGCAAAAAAAGAAGTACATGAGAGCTGTGTAGCATCAGAATTCTTTACAGAAGCCCTATTTTAGCTGTAGATGTCTTGCAGACACCTTCCTTGTCTGCCTACCCTTAAGGAGGCTGCATCTCCTTTAAACAGTACAAAAGTCAATTTCAAAGAAAATTTAACTACAACAGCAATTATGTTCCACCAATCCATCATTTTTATAGAAAAAAAAAAAGTGTTTTCTTCACAATGAGCAATTTATAGATTCCGAAATTACATCTGGGATTTATATTTCTAATCTATTGTTTGACAAAAAAGTAGTTCTAGTAAGAGTAAGGCTAAATAAATATTGCAAGAGGAGTGCATTTTGTGTAGATTATTCCCAAGATCTGAAAATAATTTGGTAAGCATTGCACCAAACAGGAAATAGAAAGATTTACACCTGGTGAATTGATGTAATTTAAAGAATGTATATATTTACATAGGGGTGGAAAAAAAAAACCCCAAACTACTGAAAAAAAAACAACAAACAACTAAAAAACACCAACCAAACACACCCCACCCCAGACAAAATTTCCTTTTCAGGAAATCAAGTCAAGCAAGAGCAATTTGGATTTTTCTGGAAGCTGAGGTCAGCTAAAAATATTAAAACATCCTTAACATTGTGTTAAATCAAGTATATAAACCCCAGAGCTAAAGGGGGCAAAAAACTCCTTTTTGGTTTTTGGCTTTTTTTCATTGTAGTTGTGTTGGCTTTTGCTCTAAGCCAACCCTTTATGTGAAATTCATTTCATACTGTAATCATGTCAATGTACAAGTTAGACTAATGAAAATAAATACATATAATATAATATTTAATACATAAATTAACCTAGGTGAAGAGCAAAGGTGTTCTTTCCCAAATTAATTGGCTCAAGCTGCTAAGTGGATTAATGTCTTCAAAGCACCTACTTAAAACTTGAATTTCCTTCTATGAAATAATCTCCCTGTCTATATTTTCAAATTTTAGGAATCAAATCATTTGAAATGTTCACATTGGGAAGGGGTTTTTTCTGCTCTGTGCCTATGAATAATTAAAAATGGAAATCTTTGAAGAGTACTGGATTTCAGCTGCCATATTGGAATATTTTATAGAACTTTTAATTGCAAAGGAAAAATACCTCCCAGTTACTAAAGATCCTGCAGCACAGTTGTAAAAGAAGGTCAACTCTTACTTCTGGTGAAGTTCCAGCTAGAACTGGTTAAGAAGGTTAAGATTTTTACATCCAGGTGCTTATGGCTTTATTCTTATATTAGCCATACAAAGCAGAGATCCACAGGAGTTGTTTAGGATCTCCATTCTTATTCCTCCTCTGTAGGGCACAATGACAGAGAAAAATCAAGTATACAAGAAGGGGTTTAGAGCCAGCAGCTGTGTTACTGTGCTCTCCATTACACTAAAACATCTTGTTGCCCATGAGCATTTCTTTTTTTTTTTTTTAAATCCTGTTACTTTTTCACTATTCTTTTATGATCTCTCACCACGTCATCCACTGTTTGTAGAAATCCATTTAGCTACAGGTTACAGAGAGAACAGCTTCCAGGCACTACTGTTCCATAAAAAACAGGCAAGAGGGATGATTTATTATGGGATTCATTCCCTGTTTCCTTAATAACTGCTTGGTAAACTAAGATAATTAGTATCTTATTGATATTAAATTCTATTTAACTGTAAAGTTTCACACCTATAAATGCTCAGGCAAGTGATACTACTTGGATAAGAAAATACTCAAGGAGGATTGTACATACCATTTGACTATTCTAAAACCACAGCAACACATAGTAAAGCACTACAGCACTTTGGGGAATTATTTAATGGTAACTATTTCATATACTGAGTTGATTCTCCACAAATAGTACAAATACCAGACCTCTAACTGGGTGGTGTAGAAATTCTGGAAGAGGAGGGGAGAGGAGAGGAGAGTTCTTAAAGGACAAGAAAGACTGAAAAAGAAACTACTAATGCTTGGCTAGAAATGCCAAAATAAAAATAAAATAAATATATGTATCTTCTAGAACTTGTTGATTAGATAAATGAAACGCAATGTTTGCAAGTATAGTTAAGAACATAGCATTAGAAGATTTTTTGTTTAAAAAAATTCTAAATTACTTGATAAATATTTGTTTAGGTTGCACTCAATGTTAATTACAGCTTCTGAATAGCTGACAGCAGAGCTTGACTGCACCAGTCAAGAAGCACTGAAAGGCATCAGAATTCCTCACTAGTCAGCCTAGAAGAAGAGAGTTAGAGCTGCCCAATTCCTAGACAGATGGCAAAAGTGAGTTGGTGCATGGCTATAGATTTTTGGAACTCCTGTATTGGCAATCTAGGCCAAGTCTCCCATCCCCAGTGCAGTATTTCCACCCTTCCAAGCCTGGCCTGGCAGGCAAACCAGGACACACGGGCTAAAAATACAACAGAAACTGAGGCTCACTTGCACTTTGCAAGAAGCAGAGTAAACAGAATGATTGCCAAGGTTTTTCCTCTCTCAGCTTGAGGCATATGCAGCTGGCACCAGCACGTTGTCCTCATGCACTAAAAGCAGCAGATGGAATGAATTACATATTTCAACAGCCCTTGACATCACATCAAACACCTTGGCTTTTAGTTTGAGAAGAGTAACTCTTGGGACTTTTTTTTTTTTTCCAGCTTTCACCATCCAGCTAAGTCATACACACTTATTTCCTTCTTTATAGGACAATATAGCCATGCCATATGTTGCAGGCTTGCAAGTCTTGCATAGTAAAACAGGGCACTGTTAGCAGAAGAAAATGTTCTGGATGAGGCTTGGTAGCCAAGGGTGCTACACCCAGGCAGCCTCTGAGACACAGAACTCCACGATGCCACGGAGAGGCATCAAGAAAGTTCAAGTGTTCAAGATGGGCCAAACTAATCAGCTGAATTTAAGAAACTTTATTAATCAATAAAGTCCCATAAGCTCCCATAGCTTATCAGCTGGATGCTCTGCATGTACAAGTGGCTTTGATCCTAGCCAGCTCAATACTACTTGGAAATACATTAGCTGGTAGCTACTAATACTGATGTCAATCACTCATAATTGCTATTCTCCTTACAAATATTAACATTCCTCCCTCCCATCAGCTTACAGGTATTTAGCTATTTCTATTTTTTAATAACTCCCAAATTAATACACTTACCTGCTTAGCAAACAGAAATAAATATTTGAGATACTATCTATATTTTGATCTTCTCTGCACACATTTTCCCAAAAAAACTTTTAATTTCTCAAGAAGGAACACCCCTCTCACATTCTTAATAAAAAAAAACAACCCCAAAATGTTCAAATGTTTTATCCTTGGAAAACATAGCCCTAAGAATTTTCTCTTGTTCCAGATCTGTTATCCTTGTTACTAGATCTAGAGTAAACTGATACAGATCTATCCAGAAGGAGCATACCCCTTTTTTTTCCAGCTTTGTTCAAGACACTTTCTCATTTTGCTTCATGAGATAGAGTTCTCAACTTGAATATTCAAAGCAACTTTGCTGCAGCATTCCAAGGACTTATTTGTCAGCACTGTGTCAAAATAAACTGATGTTAGCTTCATGTTTAGTACCACATTAACCTAATATATTTACAAATTCCTCTGTAGTTTGTAACATGCGATGGAGTTTAAGATGTAATTGAAACAGAAAAATCAACTGTCACGGTCTCTAAATTAAATAGTGGGTGTGACAGTGTATCCTGTTCCTTTTCTAGGAGTTAAGTACAGATATACATTTTCTTTTCTTTGCTATTGATCAAGTAAATCACCAGCTGTTTATGCAGAACTGCTGGCAACCTTGAGAGTGTGATTTGTCTTCCTGAGCTCCATGAACTTGATTCACCCATTTGTCTGAGAGCACAACAAGCTAACAGTGTGAATGTTTTCATTATTAGGATAGAAAAAAAGCTCAAAAAAAAAAAAAAACCAAAAACCAAACCAGTCCCTACTGATGCAAAACTTCCACTGGAGAAAATGATACCTGATGAATTATAGAGCAGCAAACTCTGCGAGTTGAATGGAGCATAAATCCGTGTGAAAGTCTTTGATTGCAAGAACAATCTACATCTTTCAGCTGCCTAATTAGCTGAAATCATGCTAAGGTCTTACACCCGGGGCTTATTACAGGCAATTTCTGAAGTTGTATCAAGTTTGTACAGGTGTGCACACAAGCAGGGAAATTGTGCTGCTTTCCCCCACACTCAAGAAATCCTTTATCACCTTTTTGGTCTCCTCATTCCATCCTTAAGAGCAAGGGCAACTCTTTTAAGTTCAGTG
>WYEA01002180.1:16076-30919 GCA_033558465.1 Alcedo atthis | reverse complement strand
CTCATGAGGTTCAACAAGACTAAGTGCAGGGTCCTGCACCTGGGTCAGAACAACCCTCACTGTCAATCCAGGCTGGGAGATGAGGTGCTGGAAAGCAGCTCTGCAGAAAAGGACTTGGGAGTGTTGTTGGGCGAGAAGCTAGACATGAGCCAGCAGTGTGCAATTGCAGCCAAGGAGGCCAATTGTATCCTGGGCTGCATCAAGAGAAGTGTGACCAGCAGATGGAAAGAGGTGATTCTGCCCCTCTGCTCTGCTCTGGTGAGACCTCACCTGGAGTATTGCATCCAAATTCTGGAGCCCTCAACATAGGAAAGACATGGACCTGATGGAGAGGGTCCAGAGGAGGCCACAAAGATGCTCAGGGGGCTGGAACAGCTCTGCTCCCAGGACAGGCTGAAGGAGCTGGGGTTGTTCAGCCTGAAGAGAAGGCTCCAGGGAGCCTTTATAGCCACCTTCCAGTGCCTGAAGGGGCTACAGGAAGGTTGGAGAGGGACTGTTTCTAAGGGCCTGTAGTGAAAGGACAAGGGGTAATGGGTTTAAATTAAAGGAGATTCAGTCTGGATCTCAGGAACAAGTTCTTTACCTTGAGGGAGGTAGAGCAGTGGAATAGGCTCCCCAGGGAGGTGGTTGAGGTGCCACCCCTGGAGATATTCCAGGTGAGGTTGGACAAAGGTCTGAGCAGCCTGGTCGTTGAGGGTGTCCCTGCTCACTGCAGAGGGGCTGCACTAGATGACCTTTGGAGCTCCCTTCCAGCTCTAACCATTCTATGATTCTATGAAATCCATTGTGTTTCACAACAGCTCCCACTGCCCTGCTGCTCTTAGTAGCTCCTCACCCTGTGAGTTTGGAGTTGCTTTATAGAAACACTGTTCTGAGCAGAGGAAATGTTAACCATTTCAACACAGGCTGGGAAGTATTTGCAGTATCTTCTTAAGCTTTCTGGAGCTGCCAGGCACTAATCCTCAGCTGCCCTTCCCTCCCCCCTTTAAAGGAAATCTACGCTCCCAAAATCCAGGAATTTGCTTATGTGACGGACGGTGCCTGCGGAGAGGAGGATATTGTGGGCATGGAGCTCATAATGTTGAAGGTGAGGGCTGGGCTGGGCACCTCCTGCTGGAAAGGCTCTTCAGCCTGTCCTATTTTAGTGTCCCTTTGCCTAGGAAAGGAGCATGTCTACAGTGTCCTTATTTCTGCAAAATGGTGGCTCATTAGCCATCATTTTCCAGCATTAGAAGGGGGAATGAGAGGAATCCTGAGGGTGTAGGGATGGGGAATGTGCTGATTGCACAGCCAGCTCAAAAAGCAGAGAGACTGCATTTAGTAAAAAATTAGTATCTGCCCTTGAAACTGTAGCTAATCTCTGGTGGCTTTGTAGGATCTCAGCAAACTCAGAGGGGGTGTGGGAAAAGAGCTGCGTGTAAAGCTCTCCTATGGTTGAAGGTGTTTAACTGCTGAATGTTTGCAGGCTTTAAAATGGGAACTCTGCCCAGTGACCATCATCTCTTGGCTGAACCTCTATCTTCAGGTGGATGCTCTGAAGGATGTTCCCAAAGTGCTGCTACCTCAGTATTCTCAGGAAAAATTCATTCAGATAGCACAGGTAGGTGTTGAACTGCACCCAGATCTGCTCTGGAGTAGGGACAAGCACAGCTGGACAGCATCCCAGCAGCCCCTGAAATGCTTCTCTGCTTTCACTTCACCTGCACTTAGTGAAGGAGAGAGCAAGTTGGACTCTGGCAGAGAACTCTTCCTGCAGGCTGAGGACAAGCACCCACCTCTGTCTTCCTGCTCTCTTGGATTTTAAGGCTTTTCTGTAAACCAGAGAGATAAAGTCCATCTTGTTTTTTAATCTGCACCACAGTGCTCTGTGAACAGTGGCAACAGCTTTGAGAGGAGGAGGGATTTAGGATGCTGTGGACAATTAACTGGTTTCCCTGTGTGTCTGTATCAGCAGAAGGCAGTCCCAGGAGTGTGGTACCCATTTTGATACTGGTGTAGTTCAATTTCTGGGGGCATATGTTGTGTCCAGACTGGTCTGTGTCACTGAGCACTGCTAGGCCCTGTTCACTGGGAAAAACACCTTCCTGGAGCTCTGCTGGGAGTTTAAAGGTGTGCTTAGATCTGTGCAGGTGCCTTGCACGTTGCTGCCAGAAATGCAGAGGGGTTTGCATCCCAGTTCTGACACCCACAGGAGCTGAAACTGGTGCCAACAAGAAATTAAATGGTCTGCAGTTCGTGCCAACAGCTCAGGTGCAGTTACCCTCAGGAGGGCTGCAGTGTGCACAGAAGCTTCTGAAACAGGCTCGATGATACCAACACCTCCCCTGCTTGTTAGTATTTGTAACTGAATTTCCTTCTTCTCCTGTTTCCTCAGCTCCTGGACCTGTGTATCCTGGATGTGAACTCCCTGGACTTCCAGTACCGCACACTGGCGGCTGCTGCCCTCTGCCACTACTCCTCAGCTGAGGTGGTCCAGAAGGCTGCAGGTCAGGGGGTCTGCCTGGGCTGGGGCAGCAGAAGTTGCATGGGCACTGTTCTAGGGGTTAGGATGTGTTGCTCTCCTTTTCACTTCCACTCTTTCAGAGATTACAAAGACTCGAAGGAGGGAGGAAGAGCTTTCAGCAGCGGAGGCTTTGCTAAGGAAATGAAGCAAACTTGTTCTTGCTTTTGGGTCCATGCTTAAAACTTCCCTTGTTGCCCCCCTGGCAAGCAGCAGGAACCCCCAGGGCCAGAGCCCTGCCCTGGGCAGGAGACTGGAGCACCCTGCTGAACAGAGCCCTGCCCTCTTGTGCTCACCACCTCTGGCCACAGCTCCCCCCCCAAGCACAAGGATGTGCTGGGAGGTCAGGGGAATATGTTTCTGATTTGATATAAGAATTTAGTTTTCTCTGCAGTATTTCTGGTTCTTGCTGAACACTGGCACACCTTCATGCTGTCTGAATGCCCTGTATTCTGCCCTCCAGGCTTAGACTGGGACAGCATTGCAGAGTGTGTAGAATGGATGGTTCCCTTTGTCAGTGTGGCAAAGAAAGCCCCTGTGAAGCTGAAGAGCTTTAAGAAGGTGGCAGCAGAAGATCGACACAACATCCAAACCCACACCAACTACCTGGACATGCTGGTAGGTAGGGGGTGCTTGGGGGGGGGAGTGGTGCCTGACCTCTCAGTTCTGTCTCCAGAACCTGTAACCTCCACAGGCTGTCAACCAAGCCTTGGAGCAGCAGTGCTGGGGAAGCATTTCAGAGATCACCTTTGTTAAGTGTCATCTCAATGCTCAGCATCAGCCCAGCTCTTAACTGTCCCATTTCTCCCCCCAGGAAGAAGTGAATAGTGCAGTAGCAGCTGCTGTCCCAGGGCAGCTGTCCCCTGTGTCAACAGGAGGAATCATAACCCCTCCCAAAAGCACAGAGAAGAAGTGAACTGTGGCCTCCAGCTACCTGAGCAGGTTCAGAACCAGGACTTGGTGCTTTAGAACACAACCCCTTTGAGGTGACTGACCTTGACTGCTCCCAGTAAATGGTGCAGCAGCTGGAAACTGGTACCGGGATCTTCCTACAGACTTGACTGAGACCAGGTGTCCCTCTCTGCTAGCACAGGAGGCAGGACTTTGGTCCCTTCTTACACACAACTTTTGTCTTTCAACTTTGACCATTTCTAACTTATGAATTTTAAGAACTTTTTAAATGTCTGAGTGACAGTTTCTCTGCTCCCTGGCCCAGTTGCTGTACCCTGGGCTGGTCCTGCAGGAGCAGTTCTGGATGAGCTCTCATCATTACCTCTTCCTGACTTGGCTCTGCTTGTTCAGGTCAGAACTCGGTCAGTTTGCAGTATTACAGAGGTCAGGGGATAAGCAGTTTAAGCCTCTAGAACCACTGCCCTTGCAGCTCCTTGTGGCCAGCCCTGGCTCTGGCTCCACAGGCAGCTGCTGGATTTGGCTCCAGCTTGCCCCTGCCCTGGGTGAGCACAGGGGAAGCAGCTGGAGGAAGGACTGCTACCAGGCAAGACCTGGCCACCAACTTTCACTAAGAATGAACCTCATGAGCACTGGAGGTGGGGGACAGGGAACTGCTGGTGCTCCACAGCCCTTCCTGGCATAGGAACAGTCTCCAGCCTAACTGTGGAGAACTGAGTGTTTAAACAGCATTAACTACTGTGTTACCCTTGGAATAGACTCACTACCTCTGGATCCCTGCTGGGATGAAGAGACAGTCCTGGGATATATCATTCCTCTGAGGAAGGGGCAGTCCTGGGACAGATCAGTCCTCCTCCCTCTCCCTCGATGCTCCTGCCCCTGCTCCACAGCCAGAGATGAGTTTTACAGGACAAAGCAGCCCAGGGAGCTGCACTAGACTATCAACTGCCACCCACCAACTCAAACTTGAATTCATTCTTCTTCCAACAAGCCACTGTGGAACTAGCTGAGGGTGCTTCCAGCCTTCTGTACAGTTTGTAAAAATAAGGGGTTTATTTTAAGATTTCATCTATTTCTATAGAGATACTGACTGTAAATGTTGTACAAAACTTAAAAGGAGTTTTAAAAATAAACTTTTCCAAGACTTTTTTTTTTTACTTCCAATTCACTTCCTGTTGTGGAATGGCCTCCAGCAGCAGCCTAGAAGTAAAGCTTTGCCATGGCTTGAAGAAACTTCTTTTTCCTCCTCTGTGCAGCCAGCTGCAGCACCTCCTCAGGGTTACTGGCGTTCAGCTCTGTCTGGCCAATGGCTTTGATCTGTGAGCAGAAGAGAAGCAAGTGGGGCAAGGGCAGCTCTGCAGCACCAGGCACTCCACATCCCCTGCCCCCCACACCTGGCTTCAGCCCCCAGCCTCTGCTGGCAATCCCACGGCACAGAGAAGGGGTGAGGACTGTGGGAAGGAAGGGATGATTCCCACTGGTTCCAGGAAGGTCCCTCCCAGCTCCCCCGTGCTCACTCACCGCTATCTGCCGCTTGTCTGTCTCACCCCGTTTATGGTGGAGATCTGGGGTGGGGGGGAGTCAAGAAAAGCCACTTGGGGATGGAAGGGGCTTTTTCTAGCCCCCAGCACACAGGGTGTCATTCCAGTAGAAGGATACAGGTCAGGTACTCCAGGATGGTGACGTCCCAGATGTACTCATAGTAGGAGTCCATGGCGTCGTGGCTGGGGAGAGCAGGGCTGTTGGCCAGGGGCTCAGGTAGGGGCTGCACCTGTCACCCCCTGCCACCTACCACCCCCCGCCACCTACCTGTTCTGCTCCTGCAGAGCCTTGAAGGCTGTTTTGTAGTCCACTTCTCGGAGGAACTGGCACAGAATCGCCACCTGCAAGGCACGGGGCGGGACTGTCACCCTGACTGCCCCCAGAGCCCCTTCCTACCCTCACCCCCTGAGCTCTGGGCAGCATGAAACAGCAACAGGAGTGGATAAAAGGGAAAAACAAACAAGCAAAAAAAACCAAGGAAGCCTGTTCAAAGATGAAGGGACTGAGCCTTCCAGGTTTGTAAATGCAGTGAATGGCTCCTGCCTTGGAGAAAAAAAAACCCTGAACATCCACAGCCAGATGCAGCCACCATGAAGTCCAAGGCTGGGTTCCCAGCACCACCCCCAGCTACTGCATACAACACAAAGCAACATCTAAGAGAAAGAGGGGACAAAAAAATTCCAGACTCTACTTTTTACACCTAAATATGTTTATTTACTCATTATTTTCAGTGCTTCTAGTGTCCCAGAAGCAACAGTAACAACAAAATCTAACCCAAGCTGCACTGACAAGGCAAGGTGGAGTCAGTTTGCTTGTGAGAAGGCTCTCCTCCCTCCTTTTAAACAGAACTGTTTATAAATTTGCTTAATTGCACATTTCACCTCTTACCTGTGTGTGACAATTGAGTAAAGAACAACACTTGATCATTCTTTTTATCACCTACAGGATGGTTAAAAAACAAAACACAAGGTTAGAAATGTTAGTCTTGGAATGCAAAGAGCAGCATCTTGATGTTGTTTTTTAATACAAGGGACCAGCTACAAATCCATCTGCAGTCCCAGCCCCCCCGCCCCCAATTCCTGGGTTTTGGCACATCCATAGATCCAACAGAGCTCTGATCCCTCTGAAGGCTTCATAAGGGTACAGGGGCACCCAGAGCTGTGTTTCTGCATGAGAGCAAGGTTGGGTTCTGTTAAACATCTCTGCTGCCCACAGGGAAGGCCTGACTGGCATGGGAAGAGCAGAGGTGAGGGGGATCCTACAGCAGTCCCAGCTGGCACCACTGCACCCAGCACAGGGCACTGGGATCACTCAGAAGCCCAGAGAGCAGCCCAAGCTCTCAACATGGGAACAGGGACCTTGAGGAGAGCAGCAAATGGGCAGCATGTGTAAATAAATAACCTTCCCTGGATCTAGACAGCTCCCTCCCCTTGCCTTTCCAAACACAGCCAGGGTTTCCCAACGACCAAGCCCAGGGCCTGGATAAAGGCTGCAGTGACAGCAGGACATCCCCGAGCTGTGGCCAGGATGAGAGTCTCCCAACATGCAGCTATGGAGCAGCTCAAGGCCACAAGTGACAAGCCAACCTGCCAAGTGTCGAGGGAGAGACATGCTGCCAGCACACTCCACAGTGCCAAGGTACCATCCCACCCATCTCTAGCCAGCCTCACTGTGCCACAACTCTGCTCAGGCTCAGCCTGGAGAACCAGCCTGGATGTGGAGAGGACAATGTTGTCTGGATGTCACTGCTAACCCCTCATTTCCCTTCACTAGAGCAGGCAGGAGGTGGCCAAGGCTCCAGCACAGCCCCCCACAGCAGGGCCCTGCAGGGGGATCACACCTGGCTGTTGCTGGAGACCAGCCCCAGCACTTTCCCAGGTCTGCATGCTCAGTCTCTGAACTAACAGAGCTTCCCGAGCTTCAGCAAAAGAGAAGCTTCAGATTTTGTGTGACCTTCAAGCAATGAGCACAGAAAAATGGATCTCCGAGAACTGAAACCCCCTCAAGATAGAACAATTTCATCCAGTGTGTGAGTGTTGAGCAGCTGTCTGTACAGAACTAGGATGCTGACTGAATCCAAACAGGCATTTCACATCTAAACCCCACTCTCACTCACCTGGTCTGTGTACACATCTGGTGGTACCATCTTATTGAAGAAGTCTGAGCACACAGCTCCTGCCTGCAGGTAATAGTGAAGGGCTGCCGAGTACTGGTTTGTTGCTGCAATGTCAGAAAGCAAGACAAGGTCCTTGAAATGAAGCCCAGCAGTTCCTTCCAAGACTCAGGTCAATGGTTTATAGGATTCCTCTCGCAACTAAATTTTACTGGCAAAGTGATTCCAGTAAAAAAAGTGACACTATCAGTGCTCCAGAAGCATCAGCACACAGGAAAGCAATGACAAAACAACAGGCCAAGCTCTGCTTCTCAAAAGGGTTTTGTTTTTACTTTGCACCTATTTGATCTTAAATCCATTAACTTCAGAGCAGAAAAGAAGTTGCCTTCACTGCACTTCAGATGGGGAAGGTGAGCGTTCAGCTGGTTCGAGTTAGAGGGGGAGCTGATGCCACATCTCCTGTTGCAGCACCAGCTTCACTCCCAGTAAGTTCTTCCTGAACCAGTGTGAACAGTCTCTGGGAGCTCTGGTGAGACCAGTCTGACTGTGCAGACCTGACATGTCCCAGGTATCTTCTGAGACTCTTGTGTCAAGGTTATCTTCCTGGGATGCTTTTCTGCACAGGGGGTATAAAAAGATTTTCCAGACAAATCTGTCTCCTTTGAAAGCAACAGGCTCCTGCAGTGCAGGATTTCTTCACTTCTTACTGTATCTCACACACCCTTCCAGCCCAGCAGCAGCTCTGGAGACAGCCCAAAGCCCAGCAGCTCCTGTTTCACTACCAGGGAAGTGCAATCTGCTTTAAATGCTCATTTAAAGGGAGACCAGGCTAAGGGGAGACTCTTCACTCTCTACAGCACCTGACATTGCAGAGAGGCTGATGCTGGGCTCTGCTCACAGGGCACTAGTGACAGACCCAGAGGGGATGGATTCCAGCTGCTCCAGGGGAGGGGCAGGCTGGGCAGGAGGGACCAATTGTCACTGGAAGAGCAGCCAGAGCCTGGCACAGGCTGCCCAGGGAGGGGGCTGAGTCCCCAGTCCGGGGGGTGTTGAAGGGACGTTTGGATGTGGGTTTGAGGGACATGGTTTAGGGGTGAGCTTTGTAGAGTAGGGTGAATGGTTGGAGTGGATGATCCCAGGGGTCTTTTCCAACCTGAATGATTTTGTGATTTCACAAGAGTGGTCCCAATGGGTAATTTCAGAGGAAGAAACACCAAACTACCTGTGAAAATGGCTGTGGCTATGCCCTTCTCTAGCAGACACACAGGCAGCTGCCTAGCTTCCCAAAGCTCCTGTCTCAGCACTCCTCCTCCCTGCATTTTCTTCACTCACACTGCAGTGTCAGCCCCAGGAGGTGGACTGGGGAATAGTTTAACAAAGCTTTGTGTCACCTAACTGGGCAAGACCTCCCAGGCAGCCTTGGGACTGCCTGGTGCATGTCCTGGTGCCCAGACTCTGAACACTTATGTTCCAGTACAGCTGGCTGCTGCCACCTGAGGAGAGCAGGGAGAAGTGCTGGGGAAGCAGCAGGTGAGGAGATGACACAGGGAAGAGCCTCCCAGACACAAGCAACACCAGATCAGGAGCTCCTGCTTCCTCACTGACAAAGCCTGGACGCTTCCCAATATAAAATACAGATCCTCTCTACTCTGCTTGTCATCTGCTCCAGTGAACTCCAGTTAAACGCAAAGCCTATTCACACAACTTCCCATTCACTGCATCAAGAACTCAAATGCCAGGGGTTTGCATACTGCACAAAGACTCTTACAGTAAAGTTTCCCTTACCCTAAAAGCAAGTCTGTATAACCACCCACTGACCAGGTCAGTCTCTGGGGGCTCAGCCAACCTCCCAGATTCATTCCATCGGGAGATTTTAATCTCATCTATCACTGAAGCTTCTTTTCTCATGAGGAAATACAAGAAGGGTCATGGCAAGCAAGTCTCAGAGAAGCCTGTACACCTACACAGGTTAAAAATAGCCATTGTTTCACTTACCAAAATAAATATCTGCCTGAATAATTAGCCAGAAGTGGTTGTTTGCATTGATGGTCAGTGCATAGCTGACTAGCTCTTTCACTGTGACAGCCACAGCTTCGAAGTCCACAGACTGAAGACTGAAGAAAAGAAAAAATAATTAGTATTGTTTTGGTTTTTTAAACACTAATCTCATTTCCATTCAGTTAAAGTTGAAAACACCTTGTACCAAGTGTCAATCAAAGGAAATAGTGTTGGCTAAGACTGTGCTGAACTGGTTCACCACAGTAAATCCACCAGGACTAATGCACCCTTCACAGGCTTGGACATAAAGACAGTTTTGTCCATGGCTGGCCCCACAAAAGGGTTCTGTTCTCACTCTCAAGAAGTCTTTGGACAACAATCTGTGGTGAAACCACCAGAGATTTCTCACAGCATCTGCAGGAATGGCCACAGCTAGCAATCTCTGGGAACCTGTGGAAGCAGATTGGAAAGGGAGGCCAGGAGTGGTATGGCACTTTGCTTGGGCAGCTTTCCCTACGTGCATGTGCAATCTCCCTTCTCAAAGCATGTTACTTCTCACCCCACTGCTACATCCTGGTAACACTGAAAGAAACCTCCTTCTGCTTGACCCTGTAACAAATGCTGGAGTCACCATCAGCAAGGATGGGACTATTCAATCAGACAGAACACCCACAGCAAGCATTCCACACACTCTTCTCTCCCAAGTCATCCCTCTTGATGTGCACAAGGTACCCAAAAGAATGAGGTTCCAGCCCCACAGAGCCTGCAAACTTCACTGGAGAAGTGCAGTTCAACCTAGGCGGAACAATTCAATACATACTAGAGGCCACACTGTTTTGGCCACTATTCAAACACCTCAAAAAGCACATTACTTCTTTCTTATCACTGCATTCCACAGTTCAATTACATACAGCTCAATGCAGCACACAGCTACAACACCTGCAGATTCAGATGCAGTTTCTTGTCCCTGCTTCTCAATCAGGACCATCAAATTAGGAGCAAACACCTCCCTACAGCAGGAACAACCTGCCCACAGACAGAACTCACAGGGCAGAAATCACACTAACCCATGACAACTAATACAGCAACTGGAACCAAACCAATCTTGAAAACTTTGGTTTTAATGATCAGCTTACTTGGGGATGGATGAAGGCCAGATGGAAATGTGCTCTGCTGCAATATCATTGACAATATCCTCCTGAGGAGAAAGAGAAGTTAAGAGAGCCCTTCCAAGAAACCCTAGGGGGAGTTCATGACATTTACTAACCCGCACGTTGTGGAGCTTGACAAACAGGGACAATATTGTGGTTAAAACCAGTGGCTCCTGTAAGGAACAAAAAAAAGAAATCCCATAAATACAGCAAACTCCACTTTTTTTCTTCCCTAAGCTTTAAAGATATGTAAGCAGTTCTACCATCATTACAGTTGCCTGCAGAAACAGGGAAATGGTTTGTGAAGAATCCCACAACACAAGGATACTGCAAGTAAGTTTCTGCAGGAGGCCTTTCATTAGCTCAGATTTTCCTGAGTAACTCTTGGGACAAACTACACCTTACTTGGGTCCTACACACCTTTGTGTGGCTGCTGGAGCTGCTGCCTATCCTGAAACTTAAGCTATACTAAAACTTTTTAATCATTTGTAAACCCACAAGCTATGAACAATTTCCCTTTTTCTCACTTCTGCTGCTTAATTATGAAGCAAAGAGCAGGTTCCTTCCCCCTGCAGAAGGAAAGCCTTGCTTTGTAACAGCTGCAATAACATATGCTCCTAACATTATCAATCTCTACTGGGAGAATCTGGGATGCTTTTGGTTTTTTTTTTTTTACAAGCTATTACACACTGCTGTGTAGCAGGCAGAGCCAAATCAGAAATTCTCCACCCACACCACACCTTACACTGCTGTCAGATTTCTTGGGAAAAGACAGTAACTGTAACTTACCCGAAGCTTTTTGATGAAGGACAGCAACTCACTCCTGAATTAGACACAAAAACCCATGTCAGTAATCATCCACAACACAGAGGATGTGCAAGGCTTCATGCACTGGGAGCAAGAGCCAGTAAAGCAAATTCTTCACGTGGCAAAATGCCCCCTCAGCTTTAGGTTTCCAAAGCATAGTATGCAGCTGAAAACACTCCATTCACTTTCAAATACACTCAATGGCAAGTGTTACTGGCACATGTAGAACAGGTTAAAGAAAACATTTATAGCTTGATGGAATAAAAAGGCATGAAAATCACTTTTGTACTAAGCCAGACATTGACTCCAAAGGGGGAAAACAGATGAACTGTGGTACAATTCTCCAAGCTGAATGTCCTACATGCAGATGGCACACAATGAACATCTCTTAACACACAGATTTCCTTGTCACACCACATCAGGAACTGTCACCATGAGACAGCCCAGACAAGCACAGACTGGAAAGGATTTCACTGGTTTTTTTCTGTTCTAACAGGGTCACTACTCTACTGTTTGAACTAGAGGGGTCAGAAAAGGTTCAGGACCCTGGGCACACTACTGCTTCCCCCTCCTTGCAGAGTGTACAAGTGAACTCTGCAGCAAGCACCTCCCTCTCACACTCACCCCACAGCAGCAGTAGCCAGAAAAGGGGCCTTCAGGCACACAGCAACCTGACTAGCCAAAGCCAGGCAAAGGAACTGTCAGTAGTTTGATGGGAGCAACTTTACCAAGTTTTTAACATGGAAAGCTGTCCCATGTTCTCATGCACTCCACATTTTACTGTAAAAGACAACTTATAATCAGGATTGAACTTAAGAACAGTCTGAAAAAATTTACCAAGTGGACAAAAACAGAGTCCTGAATCAATCCATCAGTTAAGATGGCAGAAATCAGGTAACAGGAAAATTATTCCAGTCAAGTCTTCCTCTCCCCAGGGGCTCAGTTGAAGAACAATTTCATTTCAAGATTAAGATTCAGATTTATGTTCAGAAGCCTAAAGCTAAGTAGAATCACAGAATCCTTCAGGTTGGAAGATGATCCCAAGGTTGATCCCTTGGGATTATCCAGTCCATCCATTAACCCTACTCTACAAAGTTTACCCCTAAGGTTCTGGCTGCTCTTGGCAAAAAATTATTCCCTCCTGCCCAGTCTGCCCCTCCCCTGGAGTAGCTGGAATCCATCCCCTCTGGGTCTGTCACTAATGTTCAGTGAGCAGAGCCCAGCACCAGCCTCTCTGCAATGGCCTGGGAGGTGCTGTAGAGAATGAGGAGTCTCCCCTCAGCCTCCTCTTCCTCACACTGCCCAGTCCCAGCAGTGACTCCTCAATGGCTCCTCATCAGATTTATTCCCCAGGCCTTCCCCAGCTCCACTGCCTCCTCTGCACTGGCTCCAGCCCCTCCAGATCTCCAGAACTGGACACAAGGCTCAACTTATGGTCTCAAAGTACAGAGAGCTGTGCTGTGAGGCTGGCATTTCATACAGCTGTAAAGTAACCACCTGGCAGAGCCAGTGGAGCCTGCAGAGCAGCTCTGTTCCCTCCAGCCCGTCAGCTGAACTGCCCTCTGAACCACTGCCTCTACTGGAAGCTCTACACTGGTTATAAACAGCAGCACAGACATACATGCTTTGGTGTCTGTATGTTGACCTGAATCCTGCACACTCGTTTCCTCTCCGAGAAGAAAGTCAACACATCCTTGCTGATGCCAACAGCTCCAGGGGGCAGATTCTCACTCAGAGGAGAACTTCAGCTGCCACTCTGATAGTGGAATTCAGACCTTTTCTGAAGGGAGCAGTCAAATTTTGGGCACCCCAGTTTAAGAGGGACAAAGAGCTACTGGAGAGAGTCCAGTGCAGGGCACCAAGATGCTGAAGGGAGTGGAGTATCCCAGCTGAGGCTCAGAGCTGGGGCTCCTTAGCCTGGAGGAGAAGAGACTGAGGGGGGAGCTCATCAGTGTCTATCAAGATGTTCAGGGCAGTGTAGGAAGGATGGAACTCAGTGACATCCAATGACAGGACAAGAGGCAATGGGAGTCAGCTGGAGCACAAGAAGTTGAGGGGAAACAGAAGGAAAAACTTTTTCCCAGTGAGGGTGACAGAGCCTGGCAGGGGCTGCCCAGGGAGGTTGGGGAGTCTCCTTCTCTGGAGACTGGATGTGTTCCTGGGTGACTTAGTCTAGGTGACCCTGCTCTGGCAGGGGGCTTGGACTAGATGATCTTCTAGGTCCCTTCCAACCCATGATATTCTATGAAATACACAATTCTAACACTGTTATTTCAGACACACACCTGTACATAATGCCCAGGGTGGACTCTCTGTGCTTGATGAGACTGACTCTGCCATCACTGCCCCGTTTGTGCTGGTTGGACACGCTGCAGATCTGCACAACCACTTCCCAAAGGTCTTTGGCTGTCCGTCTGCTTTCCTTGGGGCCTGGGAGTTCTTTGCAAGTAGCAGCCAGCAACTGTCCCAGCTGTGCAGTGCAAGAGGGAAAAAAAACAGTCACTGCAGCTTCCCTGAATGCTGGTTACAGCAAAGGAATTGCATTTACAATGGCTAAGCAAGTGACTGGAAGTTAGAAAGAGAAGTGAGTCAACTTTGCAGCGGAGGACACTGATGAGGAACCTGGAGGACAGGAATTACACAACAGAGGATTTTTCCTTTTATTATTTTCCTTAGGGTGTTATTTCCTTACTACAGGCTCCAAAAAAAACAGAGCCTTACATTACACTGCTTTTATACCCCCAAACCATAAAACAGTTTTGTGGAGACTAGAACCCTAGAATTCCCTTCACTTTCACATATTAGTTAACCTGAAGTGCAACTAGCACACCCTGCTATAAAGAAAAAGCTGAGCCTCAAAAGGAAGTTAGGATATGCCACAGGGAAGCAGAGAAGGCCAAAAATGAATCAGTCCTGTACTAGGAGCTGCATTCAGCTTTGTTGCCTGAGTTGGAAACAGAAACACAGCTGTAAAACTATTTGGAAGTCTCAAAAGAAGCAGTACCTAAGTATCTCCAAAACTCAACATTAGTATTGGTGAAAAACAAACTGGTATGACCAGAGCACATTTGGTAAAGAAATGCCTTAGGAACACAAAACCACCCAGAGGAAGCGCAAGACCTGTGCACTTCTCACACCTCCTACAGGACTCCAGGCTGATTCCAGCTGAGAGAAGAGTCCTGCAGCATTTCCATCAGCCATGGGGCCGTAATGCCAGGCGTGATGCTTGTGGAACCCTCAGCTGGCAGCCAAGAGGGCCAAGAAGTAGTTAGTTTCACCTCCTTCTGCAGCACAGGCTCCATGTCTGGAACCCATCTCCTCTACACCACTCTGAATTCATCACAGGCACCAAACCCAGCCCTCCTGACACAGAAGGTTTGTGCTTTTCCAAGGACAGAAGACTGCAACAGGACCAGGTCAGTCACAGCCTTACAGGTTTCCAGCCCCAGCACTCATTACCTTGACATAGGGATTAGTCTGAACCAGAGACAGTGGAACTTGCATGGTCAAGTACTCATTCTCACACCAGTTTAAAAGGAAGGCAACACATTCTTCAGCAATTACTTGTCGAAGAGGAATATCTGGAAGAAAAGGGGTTCCTTGGTTTGTTGGTTTTTTTTCCTTTTGAGGTACGTTTGACAAAACAGTGTTAAAAGGAAAACAAGGAAAAAACTAGCTAAGTGGCCTCCAGCTAGCTAGCTAGCTAGCTAAGTGGCCTCCAGCTAGCTAGCTAGCTAGCTAGCTAGCTAAGTGGCCTCCAGCTAGCTAGCTAGCTAGCTAGCTAACTAAGTGGCCTCCAGCTAGCTAGCTAGCTAGCTAGCTA
>WYEA01002178.1:29018-43591 GCA_033558465.1 Alcedo atthis | reverse complement strand
GCCAGCGAGCCAGCCCAGCGGCTCTGCGGCGCTTTGGAGTTGCCTGCCTTCCCAGCTCCTCTCGCAGGACGTTCTCCGTTCCCGAGGCAGCGCCGGAGCCACGCTGCTGGCAGCGGGAGGATCCAGCCAGCCAAGCCCCCCTCGCATGTGCGTGCGTGAGGGTGCGGGTCGTGGAAGTAACGCGCGGTAGCCGGCGTGAAGTCTCCACAGCCTCCCCCGTTTGTCAGGAATAGCGGCGAGAGAGGAAGAAAGGCCCTGGGGCACTACACCCTGCCAACGAGTTCCCCGCAGCAGCCAGCCGGACTCCAGCTACATGGGCAAACGCCTGGAGCAGCAGCCAATGTACCCCCAGTACACCTACTACTACCCCCACTATCTCCAAACCAAGGTAGGGCGGCGAGGCCGGGCGCTCGGCGGGGGATGGAGAGCGGAGCGAATCGCGGGCTCGCCTCTTTGGGGCGATTTTTCCTTCTCTTGCACGGGTTCGGTGACACGCAGAGCCGAGCTGGTAGCAGAAAGCAGGCGTGAGAGAGGCAGGGAGGGTGCTCGGGAAGGGGGCTGGCTGCCCTCCCCTTCATCTCTTGGCGGTATTTAATTTCTCTTCTCCGAAGGCTGTCGGTGTCGCTTAATTCCCTTTATTGTCTGGGGACAGCGGTGCGGCTCTCGCTGTTGTGGCGCTGGGGCAGGTAACGTGTTTATTGCGGGATAAAGATCGCCCCGGACGGCATCGGATGTGAAAACGCTGTTCTGGTGCCTCTTCCAAAACGCGGAGCTCAAGAGCGTTTTTGCTGCCAGAAGAGCTGGCTGTGGCAACTCAAACTTTTAATCAGCTGAGGAGGAGATGCTGTGGAGCTGGGAGGAGGGTGAGGAGCTAATCCACCGCAAAGCCGGTGGAGTTTGTTTCAGTGCAGTGCACAGCTTTGAATATTTCATTAAATATCGAGGGTGATACTCTGTTGCGTTTCAGAGGCTGAGAAATACAGAGTAGCTACTTTGGCAAAGGGTTTCCAAGGATAGACTCTTCTCTTTTATTTCTTTTTTTTTTTTCTTTCCTGTCGTCTTATTATTTTTTTTTGTAAAGCTAAGGGACTGGAAAGCAGGCCTGCTTCTCCTAAAAAGGCTGAGGGAAGTCGATGCTACCTGGCCAGGAGTTAGTTAATTAAAGCTTTATTTTTCTAGTGCCATTGTATAATAGTCTGCTCTCTGAAAAGATTTCCTGTGTGACCAAGTAACAAAAGAAAGCCCTTAAACTGAAAACTTTGCACACCCTGTTAGCACACTGTATTAAAAAAAAAAAAAAAAAAAAAAAAAAAAAAAAAAAAGAGAGAGAGAATAAAAAGGAGGAAAAAAAAGCAACAAAAAAAGGAAGAAAACATTAAAAACCCAACGGCTCTGAAGTGTGACCTCCCAGCCACAGATGAAGAGTTGGGGTGAAGAAGCCACCATCCTTTGGGGGGGCAGGCAGGGTGCCCAGGGCCCTGCAGAGGGTCCCCACACAAGGCGTGGGACACTCGAGGTGTGGCTGGGGAAACTGACTTCTCCCGGCTTCTCGTTTGGAGCACGCTGCAGTTCTGGAAGGATAAGTTCTATTTCCTTCTTAACCAAATGCCTTTCCCGTTCCCAGCCCGGCTGCTGCATGGCAGGGATGGACTCATTGTCAGGGCTGCCACTGGTGCTGGTCGGAGTTGTGATGACACCAGAGCCACTCAATATGATTACAGCCTCTAATTCATGGCAAGGTTACCTCCTGCTTATTCACCGTGCTGTTCCTTCCAGTGCGTTGTGCATATTGATTTCTATTTTTTTTTTTTTTAATAAAACGTAGCTTTTTCTAGTTTGGTATTCTGCAGCGATTTCCTCCTTTTACTTGATTTTAGTGCTGTAAATTCTGCTTTCCTCTCAAGGTCAAGCCAGCCTGTGTTACCTCTCAGAGCGTTCAGTGTGTGTTGCAGTCGCAGCCCCGGTCGCTGGCTTGGCTGCAATACTGCCTGGAGCCTGCCCTGCTGGGGGGACTGGGGGACACAGACTGATGCTATTCCTCAAAACCTGGCAAGCCAAGGACACGACACAATTGATGGTGTTTTTTTGTAAGAACAATAGCCTCGAGTATTGGAGGAGAAGTATTGGACATTCCATGCCTTTTACTCACGTAGCTTGCATTTTGCCAGTCTTTTTTCCTTTTTTTCCTTTTGCTCATTTTTTTTTTCATTTTAACTTTGTAAAATAAGCTTTTTGAGGAAATTAACCTTGTACTTGAGCTTAAAATAGTAACAATGGCTTTTCCGTATCGTGGCTTTTTAACCTGATGCTTAAAAAAAAAAAAGAAATGAAGCACGTTTTTAAAGGCAGTATATAAAATTATCAACCCTGTGAAAAGTCCTGTGTGTGTCTGCACACATGTGCTGGTACTGTAAGGACAGATAACGTTGCAAATCACAGATATATTTTGTAATTCATTGCATTTCCTTATTTTCCTCGCTCCAAAGTTGCGTGCCTAAGTAAAGCTCTATAATAAACAGAAATATACATGCGTATATATATATATATATATGTATATACACACATGAGTGGGAGTGTTTCTGTTCTAGGGACTACAGGGTAGTGCAGACAGGCAGCATCTGGATTGTGTTACCTTCAAGCAAGCCATCAGCTTCTGGGACATTTTAAAGCAGTTAGATCCATTGTATGTCTAAAGCTAATAGTCAGGTAATCAAATAATGTGGCAGAGAGTTGTATCTTTAGCATGCCTGTTGGAGCAGCACATGGATAAACTCCTGTGTCATTCCAGCCATCCCGTGAGCTCCAGCTGTTTATTTTCCAGAAACTCAGTGTGCTGAGCACGGTGGGATCAGTTCTGTAGAAGGAATGTTGTGGGGTTTTTTTTACACTTCTACTGGGTGGGGAGATGAATATTCATTTGTAATTAAAGAAGAAATTCCAGGCTTTCTTAGCACATTTGTGTCCAGCTCGTGAGCAGCGTGCTCAGAGGGTCAAGTTGGGGAATTCACATTCCCCAGTGGTTTTGCTCCTTGGGTGAAGTTGTTTGGGTGTCTCTTTGGGAAGTTCTGGGTTACTGCACGTCACGGGGAGCGTGGGGCTGCACGAGGTCTCAGCTGCAGTCTGTGTTTGTGTCTCCTGACACAGCTAGCACGTCGTGCAGAAGGGGTGTAAATGAATAGCTGTATGGGTAATGAGATTATAAATAGAAAAAAAAAATGGATTCCATATGTTTGTCTGAAGGCTTCGGGTTTGTAGAGTTCCGTGGGCTTTGTGGAATATTATTCCATGTATCGGACTCCTTCGTATCGGATGCCACCGTGGAAGGTAAAACTTTAATTACAGGTTCAAATAAACCCATTGTTACCCAAAAATCAGAAGGGGAGAGGGAGGTAAATTTTTAAGAGACAAATGCGAGGAACTGAACACATCTCTGAAAGACAAGCGCTGAGTTGCAGCAACGACATAACCAACCCATTTTATTTGTTTCTCCTCGTTTTGCCACGATGCTGCCTGACAACTGCACTTTGGAAGGACAGTGCTGGAGCTTCTCTAGGCAGACCCTGAGAGCAGAGTGCAGTTGGTCTAGAGTTTATTTCAGAATAAAGGATTTTGGTAACTGTTGGAAGTGAAGGACAGCGTTGTGTTGTTGCTGGAATGAGTACTTCATGGGGGTGGTTCAGCTCGTATCTGTCCAATAGACCCTGTAGTAGATTTGTTTTATTTTCAGACGTTGAGTGAATTTCCTTCGTTGCATCGTTGCTGCCGGAGTAACGACTCAAACAATTGGTTTAGAGGACTGTGTCGTAAACTGTCACATATGAAATCAGACTGATGCCAAATTTTGTATTGTGGTCTGAATTTTTCTGCAGTTTCTTGCCTGCCAAAGCACATTCTTTTCTCTCGCACAGACGAAAACAAAACTAAGCACCCTGAAGTATCGTGTAATGATACGGGGAAAATACTAACTGAGCTATCTCAACATATTTGAACGAGTCTCTCTCCTTTGTTTGGTGGATGTTGTGTTTTATCTTTATCCTCTGCAGCTTATGATTAGACCTAGCACTGGAGCAAGCTTTTGCTACTGAAAAAACCCCCATCACTTGGGTAACAAGTGAAGAACTGCCACGTTTACCTGCCGATAGGAATTGTTCCCTTTGCAGTTGCTGTAGCTGCATTTGCTGTAGGAACATGCCTGTTTAGCAGCTCTTTTTTTCTGCAGTTTGCTTTCTTGCATTCTCCAGATATTTCTTACCTATTAGTCACGGTTCAAGTTGGGTAGTTTCACTCTCCTGGTGTTGCTCTGCCACCCAGTCAGAAGGCTGGAATAGCCAGAGTGGAAAGGCAGTGTTTACTGTACCCACAGTACCTCTTCATCTCTCTATTCCTGATGCACAAGTGAACACATGCAAAAGGCAGAGGTGTGATTTCCCAACACCTGTGTGAATCAAACCCAGCCTCTGAGATGTGCAAAGTCTGCAGACTGGCCCCCAGGCAAGAGTGGCTTAATGAGCACGTCCATGAAGTGGCAGATACGTGCCCCAGCTGAGGAAAACAACCATTGGGAAACTCAAGCAGGCGTTCTCAGAAGAGCTGCAGCTTGCTCCAGTAATTGGGCAGGTTGGTGTTGGGGTGTGTGCTGTGTTTCCTTCTTGCCGTTTTGGGGGCGTTGTCCGGCGCAGAGGACCCGGGGAGCTTTTCCAGTGGCCCCCTCACCCCCGGCTCAGCCAGCCTCTGGGAGAAAGCATATTTTTGGAATCAGTGCAAAGCTCTTTCCTCTCTTCACCTCGGAGCTACCACCCCGTGCTGTCGTGTCGCTCGCCTCCCCGTGTAACGAGTTCCCCACATTCCCCTCCTCGGGCCATCTGGCCATCCAGAAGGCCTTGAAGAAAGCGTTCCAGATACGGAGGTGCCTGACAGGGGCTGCTCTGGCTGGTAGCGTTCAGCTTGCGTTCGGTGCCTGGTGTGAAGCAGGGGTCAGGTGTAAGGAGTAATTCATCAACCACACACTGATTTCAGGCTGCATTTCCAACCATCTGCAGCTTGGATTGCTGCCAGAGCTCCAAAGTCTCGCTGGAGCCCCGCGTGATCCTGCCCAAGTCAAGGCAAACACTTGCAAATGGAGAAATGCATTTCTAGGAATGAAGTTGGTTCCCATTTCACCCCCCTCCCCGTTTGATTCAGGATGTCGTGGGGTGGTTGAAATGCCTCTGAGAGCTGCCCCCCCCTCCCGCCCAAAGAGTACAAATCTGTTTAAATGCCATTTAAAAATATTTCAGCCTGACTGTGACCATAATATGAATATCTAACTCTCATATTTTGGCAGTTTCTTTAAATACCAAGGAAGAGAAAAGTTTCTATTGCACTGACAAAAACAGAACTATATGAATTTGGTTGTTTTCTGTTACTCTTTGCCATCTATCCTTTTAAGCCTGAATAAAAACACTTTTGTTGCTGTAAGGGATAACATGATATATATTACAGTGATGTTGAATCTCTTAGTTCATCTTCCTTTCATGTGTTTCATCAATGCCAGTCTGCTTAAATAAAAGTAATTCTGAAAAACCACAAGAAAACAAACAAAACAACCCCCAAACTGTGTGAAAATTCAGATTTCTACTCTTTTGAAAATTAGGGTAGTGTACTATGGAGGTTTTTTTGCCAGCAAATCTGTTCCTTCCATAACAAAAGATGGAAGTTGGAAGCATTTGACAGATCAGGCTGTGTGTTAACTGTTAGGGTTTAGAATGCCTTGGACAAGGTGCTCATTCAGGAGAGAATCCAGTGCTTCACAACTTGTTTTGAACGCACTGGGGCTATTCCAAGTAAGCATGCTGGTCTATTTGGACTTGAAGTATCTTGATAAAAATAATCAAATGGTCAGTTCTTAAATTTCCATGAATTAAAAATCAGGTAAGAAAAGATGCATTCCAGGTAGGATGCCCAGGTTCACTTCAGGTCTTGCTGTAAATAGCCTGCATAGTGTCCCCTTTGCTAATAATTGCAAGGAGTGATTTTGAATATTTTTTTTTTTTGGTGTGTGTGTTTGTTCTGGTGTGGGGGAAGTGGGTTTGTCACTATCTATGCTCCAGGCAGGGACTTTGAGTTCACTTACAAACAAGTTCATTCCGGAGTGTCCAGGAAGAGAAGCAGATTTGAAAAAACAAGGGAGCTGCTGCTTTATTAGCTTTTCCCCTCTCTTTTGATTTTTCTTAAAGAAAAGTCTTTTAATGTTAGAAATTTTATATAGAGGAAAACGGTTAATGTGCCTCCAGAACTTGCTTCCAGTGCTGCATTAAAATTGTGTTTTGTAACAGTCTCATCAGCTCCAGCTGGATGTGATTAAATAGTGTAATATCAAAAGCATGTGTGAATGAGCTTTTATGATATAGTTGTTCCATACCAAAGCCTGCAGATGGGCAGAGAAGGGAGATGGAGAACAGTCACTCCGATATTGTCACAGCCTGCATTGTGTGTCTGTGCTTCACAATTGCTTTCCCACTCTATGGGCAGCATTGAGGGGTGGAGGGGAGCTTGGAAGTCAACATTTTATACAGAGAGCTGCTCTATATGTGCAAGGTACCGGCCTGAGAATGGGGTGTAGTGACGCAGAAGGAGAAACCCTTATTTTAAGCAGCTGGTAACAATAGTGTCATTGGACAGAAGTTGCAGCAAGAGGGATCTCTTGTGCTTCCTTGGAAAAAATCCATGAAAGAGCTTCAGTTGTCTTCAGGAAGGCAGAGTCAGACCCCAGAGCACTCCCTGCCCTCCAGGGCACCCTCTTGATCAGTTTGTAGGTGTGTGGTGGGGGTTGTTTCACAGAATCAGAGTGTTAGGGGTTGGAAGGGACCTTGGAGATCTTCTAGTTAACCCCCCCTGCCAGGCAGGATCAGATCATCTCAGTGCTTGTTGATTTTGGGGTGGGTTTTTGGTTTGTTTGCTTGTTTAAAAAATCACAAAGGAAACAAAAACTGTTGACCAAAACAATTCTATTTCACGTGAGTGAGCGAGCCCTTACCTCAGCTGATTTTAACCCCATTGGGGTTCTCCTTGGCTAGAACTGAACATCATTTACTCTGCTGTATGCTTGTGGGGCAGCAGGACCCAGAGGGCTGCCTGGCTCTGTCTGTGTCACACTGGGCTGCTCTAGAGGTGGTGGAAGCCAACTGGAGATGGGAGTTGTGTCTCATGGAGCCTGCAATGAAGATTAGCAATTTCTCTGAGAGGGTGAGCGTGGTTAATCCTCCAGAAGTCAAGGGTAGAGCAGAGAGATGGGTTTTGCTTTTATATGTGTAATTCTTCAGATAAAAATATCTGTGTAGGCTCTTTGAAATGTGAAACAAGCCAGTTTTCTGTGGAGGCCTTTTCTGAGGATAGTGTTTCTAACTGAAGTGGCAAAGCAAAGGTTTCTTGTCTTATCTGTGGCTGCAAATTGGAGGCTTCTGTTGAATTCCTCAGCCCTACTGTCTTTTTGATTTTGTTTCTTTACAGCAAAGTCTATTCTCTTCTCCTAGAAGTTTTTATTAGCTGAAAGACTTTTTAGGCCTGACAGAGTCAAGTACAAGTACAAGATGATTTTTTTTCCTATTTGTGGATGCAAAACCATTTTGGATTTTTTTTTCTTTTTCTTTTTTTTTGTTGTTTTTGTTCTTGTCTTTGTTCTGTGATTCTGTGATTGTCTTCCTGGTTTGTTTCTCTGCTTCCTTGCTTGCAGTCGTGGTGGGAATAAATTGGAGCTCGGTTTATTTGTTGTAAATTCAGCTTCAGTTTCAAACACGGTTGTTTATTTAAAAGTAAATATTTACATTGTTTCATTTGTGGTAAATTTATGCAGATGAAATTATTTGGACAGATTTGTCTGTAAGGGTTCCTCTCTTAATTATATTGACTTCATTCAGATGCAAATGAATGAAATAAACCACCTGACTTAGGTGTCTCCTGCCTTCTACTATGATCTATGTAAGACTGCACGTTCATGATGTAAAGCTCTCTGCTATTCTGTTCCTCACTGGTGTCTCCATGACATATGTTTTATGGTTGGTGCCATGTGGTTGATGAAGATTTATGGGCTGTCATGTAGTGGAAGTGATGTCACTCCTGTGTGCTTCAAATGTATTCAAGAAGAGAAGTTGTTGAACAGATTTGTATCCACCCTCCCCAAGCATAAATCAAGCAGCAGTTTTTTCTTGTTGAGTTTGCATTAACAGGCAGAGTCCTGAGGCTGCTCTGGAACACCCCACTGCAGAGAGGGAGACTCTTAGAGCTGGACCAATGTGATGCTGTTTCACTTCACCCATGGCTCGCCTGGCTTCTGTCCTGCTCCCTTCCCCCCTTCCCAGCCCTTCCTCTGCCCAGCTATATTTAGACTGCAGCCAGGCTGAGCCATTCTGAGCAGAGCTGGGTGCCTGACCTTTCTGCCTCCAGCCTGGCATCCACCATCCAGCTCTGCTTGACCTGCCTGGGAGAAACTCTCAGCTTATGGGGAGCAACCTGTGCGTGGTGCCATCCGCTTGCCTGCCCGGGTGAGAAGCTGGCACCCTCGGCCACAGGGGGAGAGGCAGCTGCAGAAGGCAGAGGGGCTGCTTTGGACTCGAGGTGGTGCCTTGGTGAGGTGCGGGGAGATGAGCAGGCTTCGGATGGAGGCGTTTCTCCAGAGGGAGCCTGGTGCACCCGTTACAAAAGGTTCTTAAAGCTGGGTATCCATAGTTACAGAGGAGAGTTAGCATCTACATTGCAGGGACTCACCTGTGTAATGTCCTCCTTGCCTTTAAAGACAACAGCATGTGGCAGTTGGAGAGATGTGCCTGTGTGAATTCCCTGGTGCTTGGAGAGATGCCTGTTTAAAGTTTTCTCTGTTTCTCCCTCTTGTTCTAATTTTTCTGGCTGTGAGGAGGGAGGGAAAAAAAAGAAAAAGGGGGCATTGCAATCCTTAGCCATATAAGGGACTTGTTAGTTTCTTTATGTGGTTGGGAATTGTTTCTCCTTTTGGTCTTCAAAGGCTGTTGCTGCTGAGTTTGCTTGAAAGGGAAGGAACTACTTCTTGCTTAGACAAAGGCTGCAATCCTATTTCTTCTTTCTCGCATCTCTCTGACCTTTTATTGAGGACATAAATATAAATACATTCTGCTTGGCGGTGCAGTGCGAGCTGATGGATGCTCTACCAGAAAGAGCAGCAGAATGGGAGTCGCAGTCTCCTCATGTCCCCTCGTTTTACAGCAGTGAATTTGGTTTGGTGTCAGTAAGAACATGACCTTTCCCCTACATCTTCTGACTGGTGGCAGGGGGTGTCAGAGCTGTGGTGGTGATCTCCCCTTTCAGCTTCGCACAAACTATGAAATATTAAAAATTAATTGGGTCACTTGGAGCTCGGCTGATGTATCTGTGAAGCAGGGTGGTGATTTCACATTAATGAGGCATAACACGCAGCTGAAAATACAACACATGAGTTCTGAACACACAAACAGCAGGGACGTATCACTTTCATCTCAGAGATGGTGTCTTTTTCAGACAAACCCAATCAGATCCTTCTTGCAGAGCTGGTGTTATCGGCAGCGTTCGTTTAGTGTTCATTCCAGAACGTTGTATCTGCCTTTCAGCCTAATTAGAGCTAAGGTTTTTATTCAGTGTATTTACTTCAAGATCAAAACTGCTGACAAGACTGCTTTTAGCATCAGCTGAGATGTGTCTGAACAGATGTTGATGTTCTGCTTAGCTGGTACACACGAGCCAATAACATGCCATATGTAACTGAACGGTGGATTCTGTGCTCGCTTTGCCTGCAAACTTCTGAGGCTGTTTAGGGGAAGGGAGGCTGGTGCTGAAAAGAGCTGTGCATGTGCAGTGAATAAGGTGAAAAATGGGAATGGTAGCTCTTGGAGAGTCCCTGCCTGGCTTTGCAGTCTGGAAACCACCTTCAGGATTGCTCTGTGCTGGAAGACATCAGGAAAATGAAGATGGGGGCACTGCAGTCCCTGGGGTGTTTGGGAAGGAGGGCAGCAGGGCTGAACTCTGGTACAGTCACTTTGCTGTCTCAGGGTACAGCTGCACTAGCTACTGTAGAACAGCCCTAGCTGACAGCAGGTCTACAGCAGATCTATTGCTGCAGCTGGGAGCACTGGGGAGCCCTGCACTCGCTGGAGGTTGTTTGCTCTCTTTGTATCTCTTTGGAGCTTTTGCATCCTAAAGAAATACGAGAGTTGGTGGAAATATTTCCAGTAAAAGTGTCTTTTTCGGTGGCACTTTTACTACAGGTGCCAGCTGGTGGTGCAAGGCAGGATGATAATAAATCTGGCCGATGGCCGGTGGCTCCAGGGCGGCAGCAGTGCTGCTCACTGATCCCACCTGCCCGTCCTTGGAGTACAGGTGTGCACTGCACAGTCATCCTGAATGTTGAGAATACATCGTTGCCTCTGGGAACAGCCCTGAGGGAAGTGCAGCTGACTGGCCCACCAGGGCATCCTTCCTGTCCGTGTCAGTTAGAAGCCTGGCTGGTCACTGCTTCTGTTTTATCTCCCTGCCCTGTTCCAGAATCACTGTAGTTGTGTACAGTTGTCCCTGCACCATCCGCAATTGCCTGGAGTTTGGAAAGCTTTCAGCAGAAGATTGTCTGAACTTAATAGCATCACCATGAATTTGCTGTGTTCCACGGGTTCCTTGGTGTTTCCAGCATGCCTCAGCCTGGCAGTCATTGTGCTGGACAGAACAACTGAGGTTTGTTCCTTCACTTTCTGCTTCAACCGAACTGAACTGAACGCCTGCTGCTGGTAACACTTAGCACGTAGCAGTCATTTCAGTTTTCTGGGCTGGATAAACATTAACTGATCTTCAGAGCTGTTCTGAGAGGTGTCTTAAACACCTTCTTTGCCCATGTAATGCTTGCATGCAACTAATGGTCTCAGCCTCCCCAAGCTGGACTGGATTATTGAGAGCCTGGGGATAGGCTTGTGTCTCATCCACAGCTTCTCTTTTTGGGCAGAACCTGGAGACAGGGAAAGTTGTTGCTGCTTTTATGAGCAAAGGTGAGTGGTAGAGGAGTGGAGGCAAAGCTGGGAAAAATTTAGCTGTTAGCTAAATAGTAGTTGATAAATACAGATTCTTCAGAGTCTGGCTTTGGGTTTCTCCTGCTGGATGTTGTGTGTCTCGCCAGGACTTTAGACTTTTTTTTAATCATTACTTATTTTTTTACTCCTCTCATCTTTGCTTCTGACTTGACAATAAGTTCTGTCTTTACTGTTGTGCTGGAAGTAGTTGTGCTTCTAAAAATTAAGTCTTGTTTGACTGAAAGGTACATTGTGGATGGGAGAGAAATGGATGAAATTCCTGTAACTTCTTGTGTCCCAAGGGTTTTGGTTTAACTGTGAAAAGCTACAAGCAAGGGTGGATTACTGGGGCTTTTGAAGCTGACTGAGGGCCTGTGCCAATGGCTGCAAAGATGGACACAGTGACTTGACAATGTGTGTTGGAGAATGCAGTGTGCCTGCCATGCTCCAGCAGCAGCCTGTGAACTGCTCTGCACTTCTGCTTCAGCTCTCCTGGACTTTTAGCAAGAGAAGAAATTATTAGTTGTTTATTATTTCTTAAGCTTCAGAGGATGACTTCCTTTCTGTGCTCGTCAGCTATTCCAGGGCAGAGATATCTGGCTTTTTTTTTTCTTCCTCCTCTTTCCCACATTCTCATTTGCTTGCAGGAGAGATTGCTGGTCAAGTCCTTGCCTTTCTAACCAGCTCGAGTGGCAAAGAGGAGCTCGGGTGCCTGGGTGACAAGGACAGACCTTGCAAGGACAAAGGCATGAGGTGTGAGCACCACCAGCACAGGATGAATGGAAGGAGAGCCAGCAGCCTTTTTTGTGTTCTATCATCTGTCCAGCTTTTGTGATTTACTAAATCTATCTCTTTACTATTTTCTCTTACATTTGGATTTTTTTTCCTCTTGGTTTGTTGGGTTTTTTTCCTCATCCTTTTAAGATCTCTTCTGGGTCTCCTTTCTCTGTCACCTACTGCTTATGTGTTTGTCATGGTGCTTGTTCTGCCATTTCCCCATCACAACCATCTTCTATTATTATTATTATTATTATTATTTTGACATAGATGCTGCAGTTGTATTTCCTAAGCCAGTTACACTCTTCCCCTCTTTCTTTCTTTTTTTTTTTGGATGGTGTTGTACTGTTTGCAGCCTGCCTCTGACAGTGCAGTTCTGCTGTGCTGAGCTGCATACAAAGGCAGGGTAGGAGATGGTCCCTGCCTGCAGGAGTTCAATGTAAATAAGGCAGGCTGAGGAGCAGGGGGAGGAAGAGCAGCAGAGAGAAGTGAAGTGCCTGGTGGGAGGCTGCCCTGCAGAGCAGTGCCAGGACCAGGATGGTAGCTGGTGTCTGGTGTTTACCCATGTGCTGTGTGCTGCTCCATCACCTTGGGAACCACTCATCCCACCTTCCCAGTTCCATTGCTGATTTTGTTCATTTTCTTTGCTAACGTCTAGGGTTGCAGTCGCACGCATTCTGTTCACAACAACATTTATACCTCCCTTGGGTTTCACCCGGGCTTTCATTTCTCCAGCTTGTGTCTGGGGGCTGTTGTCCCACCATGCCAGGCAGCACACTGAAGGGTGGCTCTGGAGGTGCCCGTGTCGGGTCTCCAGCTCTTCCCAAAGAAACTCAGCTGATGTTCCTGGCTGGCTTCACAGGGAATGCGACGGATTTACTGCTTAATGGATTAAATGCTGTGGGGAAAGGGCTGAGTGCCCTCCACTTCAGCAAGGGGTTGCTGCTAAACACCAGGCTGGAGTGTCCCGGGGATGGTGCTTTGTGGGGTAGCCTGGGGGCTCGGAGTCAGAAGTGCTGGGCACCTGCAGCTCCTATTAACTTCAAGTAGAATTGGATGTACTTTGCACTTTGAAGACCAGGAGCTCCTTGGGGCTTAAATGTTACTTTTTTTTAATGTTTGTTTTTTCTACTAGCAGTTACAAGCTGACAGGGGAATCTTCTCTCCCTTTTACAGCATTTTTCTTAAGGGATAAAAAAAAAAGGGGGTTGGGAGACCAAGGGAAGAAGATTTTTTTACAGCAGTGATAGAATGTATTTCCAAAAGCAAATACTTTTGTAGCTCTTACTGGTAACTTTTCATATTGTCAGCAGCATAATTCTAATGATTCAAGTGACTTTATTGTTCTTTACCTTTGGTAACTTAGATTGCATGAGGAGAAGGGATATACTTTCTTCCTTCATCTTTTTAATTTTTAAAAATCTCGCAGTGTTTGGGTTGCAAGGGCTGTCAGAAAATGATTGTTTGCTTGGACAAGGAGAAATCTGACAGAAGCTTCTCCAGCAGTTAAGTGGATTTTGGTTTTATGCAACGTGCATTTGACAACAGTCACTGGTCTGGTCTGTTACCAGCTCTCATGGTTATATGAAGTGTCAGGAATTTATTATTCCTGAAGGTGCATTAGCTTAAAGAATCTAAGTTTTCCATGTGTGTGTTTGTACCATTTTTTTTTTCTTTTTCTAGATTGCAGAAAAAAGCTTTAACTTGGGTTATACCTAAAAGGGTCAAAAGTCCAGCAAGAAAAAAGCAGAATGCAATCTTCCAAAAGGCTTGGGATCTGCAGCCAGATCAGAGCACTAGGTTTGGGTGGAGGTCGCAGGCTGGAGTATTTTTTGAGTGTCTAGACAGAATTTTTGGGGTTAACACTCAGCAGATGATAATTGTCTTTTTTTTTCTTTTTAATTAAGCATGTGTTTGTGTTTCACAGGCTGCTCAGTGCTGCTGTGTCTGGTGCTTACTCAGCATTAACAGCAGGAACATCCAGAGCAGGCATGGAGGGAAAACCCTGCCCGGTTGGTTCAGGAGCAGCATTTTCCCTCCCCTTGGTGGCATCATTTTTCCCTCCCCTTGGTGGCATCATTTTCCCTCCCCTTGGTGGCCTCATTTTCCCCTCCCCTTGGTGGCATCATTTTCCCCTCCCCCTGGCACAGATGCTTTAGTGACCCCGAGGGTTCCCAGGTGGGGACACTGGGGGGTTGTGGGGTGCTGGGGTCAGAGGGTGCCCATCACCTTGAGAGGGCTCAGCCAGGAGCAGGGCTGCCTGGCAAGGAGCAATTAGGCAGCAGCAGCAGCAGGACTGGCAGAATTTGGCCTTCAGCAAAGAAATTTCATTTTGGGAGTGTATTACAAACAAGAGAGAGTTAAGAGATGAAAAACTGCCACTACATAGAGAAATGAAACTGCTTCCATTCAGGCCTTGCTTTAGTCAGTTTTCCTGGAAAGAAACTTGTTCCTGAGGGCATTTTATCTATTTCTCTCTCTCTCTCTCTCTGAGGGTTCTCTCCTGCTGCCCACCACGGAATGCTTTTCTATAGAGATGGAGAGCAGCTTGGAAGTCCCCAGTGAACTCTACAGTCTTTGGCACATCTTACTTTAGGGGGTGAGAAAACACCTTGGGTGGGATTCTGCAAATATTAGTCTTGTTTCATTTCACTTGGTAATAGGGAAGTAGATTGTCTTAAAATATTGCTTTGGGAGATGTTAAGTGTTTGTTCATTTTTCTTCTCCTTCTTATGGTTTTACTGAGGTTCTGGGGTACAG
>WYEA01002178.1:0-28918 GCA_033558465.1 Alcedo atthis | reverse complement strand
AAATGTGGTTTTCTAGATGTCACATCAAGCAGATAAGGGACAAGGAGTTCTCAGCTATCTTGCAGAGGTTGTCTTTTGTGTTCAGTGTTATCCAGATTGTTTGAAAACCATTCAACTCATATTTACATTTGTACAGGTGCTGCATACCAGCTCTGAGAACTGTTAGATGCAGTCTTTTATCATCTAAAATTATTCAACTAAATGTTTAAATTGCTAGATGGAAAAAAAAATCATAAAAATATCAAGATTACAGTGAGAGAATTTAATAACTGGTATGGATATTCAGTTTTGAACCATTTCAGTATAATTCTTGTGTGGCTCATCTATTTATCCAGCTATGTAGTCACTTTAAACAAGCTACTTGGCTCGTTGCAAATAATTTCCAAGAGAAATACAAATAATATCATTATCTGTATTTCCAGTCTGTCAGAAAAATACCTTGATTAGCTTATACTTTATATACTTCCTTGATAAGAAATTTTTGAGGAAACTTGAGCTGTAGCAGTGAGTCATGTGGTTAATTTGAAAGGTGACTGGCCCTCTCATTATTCCTTTGTTGTTTTTTCTTTTTTTAATCTTGCATGATTGTGAGCTCCACATATTGGAGCAAACTCGTAGACCTGTCCTGCTGCCACCAGCTGAGTGACTCCAGCAGTGTCCTACTGGTATCTCTGGTAACTCCTGGCTGAGAAATGATGCTGGTGCTAAGCAGAGAGAGTTGAAGGTAAACCACTCACTACTAAGGCTGTGCATTTAGTGGAGAAGGAGGAGTTCAGGTGGAATTCAGGAGAAATGAGAGCAGGGAGGGTAAACTTGCAGTGACAAGGTTCTTTTTATCTCTTTGATGGACTGCTGGTGTTTTCTTAGAAGGCATCCAGACTGTCCTCCCTTCCTTGGAGGTGAAATCCAGTGGATTTACAGTATCTCTACCAGACACTTGTCAGTGGCCTGTGTTCTAACGAGACACAAGGAAATCCTACCCTGTGCTGAGACTTTGGCCAAGGAACTGCTGAAGCTCTCTCCCTCTGGTTAAAGATGTTCTGCTAATTACTCAGGTACCTAATCCTAATAATTTTGTAGTGAGAAGCAGGGGGGGAGGCAGGTGTGTCTGTTCCTTTCACTTTTCTCCTTCTCCTTGTCCCTCTTCTGTAGAGACACTTCATTCTGCATGGGATGTATGGAGGTGAAGGAGCAAGGTTAACTCAGGAGTGGCAGCTCCAGCTCAAATGTCTTCATTGCATTTTGTTGTTGTTTTTTTTTCTTTTTTCTGCAGCTTTTGTTTTACTGTCTCATACTCTTCAAAGGTGTTAAAGGTGTGTTATTACCCGTGTAAGTCAGTTTTTACTAGTGGGTAAAAAGTCAGTCTGCCTATTGTTTTGACAGCTCAGCCTTACCTTATTTTTCACTATTAAGTGCCCATTAGGTTTGGTGGGAACTACTGGGTGCAGAATATTTATGGAAATCAGGCCACTGAAGCATGGTTTGGTTATAAATAGCTGTGAGCTAATGAGGTTTTTCAAACGCTGGAGATTCAGGACGTGCATCTTCCTTGTGCTGCAGCAGAGCAGGGTCAGCTCAGCTGAATTCCTGGCTGGCAGGGTGGTGAACCCCTGTCTTGGGATGTTCTTTGAGCAACCTTCTTTTTTGAGCACTGTGAGTCAGCAGGGTTTTGAAGTGGATGAGTCACAGACAAAGCAGCTGAATGATGGTTACCAAGTGGGTGGGGGAAGCAAGTGTTTTATTCCAGGAAGGTGTAAATGCAGACAGAGGCCAAGTCTGGAGGGGAAGGAGGCCAGGGGCTGAAAGGCGGTCCGGCTGACACTGCCTGTTCCTGGAGGCTTGCTGCACTGATGCTCTTCCTCGTGGCTCTGTTGGATGCTCCATGTGGAGGCTGTGGCTCCCTCGGGAAGCCACGTGAACAGCAGCCAATCCTGAGAGGTAACAGAGAAATGTTCAGCTAGTTCCCACCCAGGAGTTGGATTTCTGGCCAGAAGAGCAGTCGGGCTAGTCTGTGCTTCAGCCCTTTTCACTGGTACCGTGCAAACCTTTCACTTCTCCCCGGCTGGCACAGGCAGCATCGAGCTCTCCTGTGCAGAACAGCTCAGTGTGCTGACCTCTGAAACCAGAAACAGCAGCATTTTAGTGTCTGATGAATCTTCCTCTTGGGCTTAGAAACAAGAACACAACCTCCAAGAAAACATCTGTTCTGGATAATCCCATGTACTGGTTGGTAGAAGACAGAGCAGTGCTCCAGAGCATCCCTTTGTGTGTTTCTCCTGTGCTCCTGCAACTGCTCCTGTTGGAATGAGATTTCCCTTGAACTGAGGATCTTTTTTTTTTTTTCCTCACACGGGATTTTGTAGTTCACCAGGAAACCAGAAAAGCTGACTGTGTATCATTGCCACCAGTGTTACTGCTGACCACGACCCTCTGTGTGTTAGCAGATGGGACAAAATCTGCATTTTGGGAATGCACACGACGTTTTTGTGTGTGATGGAGTGTTCTCCTCCAGCAGAATAGCTGTCAGTCAGAGGCCTTTGGAAGGGATTGAAGGGCTTAGCAGTCAAGCTGCATGCAACCCTGGCATGCTCTCCCTTCTTCCCAGTATGTTCAGAGAGCCCAGCAGAGAGAGTAAAGTAAATAGCTCAGCTGATAGTATCCTGGAGTGTACAGAAACTGGAGAAGGAAGCTGTGGTCACCAGATTCCAGCTGTCCTGTTTCCTCTTGTCAATGAAAAGGCTTTTATCAGGGTAGTGTATATAAATATTTTTCAGTGCAAGCTCAGCTCATTCTAGAGCTACTTTGATGACAGTGTTTGTGTGCTCCTGATTTCAGATCTAGATAACGTGAGTGAAGGCTGAGCAGCCACATGATGCACTCTCTGTAAGGCACACAGAAAGACATTTATTCATCCAGCCTAGTAAAGCCAAGAACGAGCCACTGCTTGAAAGTTGAAGCCAGTAAAAGTCAGTGGATGACACGGTGCACGTTTTGCAGGGTGTTGGTGATTTACTGCTGGAACAACTGCTGAGGGATGCTGCAGGTTCCCCCATCACGTGAGGTGTTTAAATCAACGGGGGGGGTCTTTCTCATTTAGCCTCAACTTGCTGCCTTCCATCTGAGGGTTGCTGGGTGATCTTCGTTGGCTTCTGTGATGCAGAAGGTCAAACCAGCTCATCACCATGTTCCTCTGGCTCTGAAGAGAGGGTCTCTGGGCTGTGGCTGCCTGTGCTGTTGGAGTACCATGCTCAATTGGTGGTGGTAATGGGGGACAACCCCAGGTGGAACCTAAGTGCTGGGGAGAGTAGATGTGCATGTGAGAGACAGCTGGCTTCCCCAGCTCCTCTGTGCCCTCCACCTGCATTCCTTGGAGTGCTCACTTACCTACAGCCTGCCTCTCTGACCCACTGCCTCTCAGGGATTCTCCAGGGCATCAGCCACAGGCTGAAAGGAGGGAGGCTTGAGGGCAGGTTGAAGGGAACAATACATAGGCAATCATGGCTTTAAGTGCCCTCGACTTTGGGGCCTTAGAACATTTCTGACTCTCTGGCATATAAATTACTTCAATTTAGAGTCTCTCATGCATCAGGAGATTGGGTAGAAGAAGTTCTAAGGGAATGTGAATGAGTATAAGTGGGTATAAATTACATTACCTTACAGATTGCCTCTGAATTTGGCCCAAATCCTTTCCTTTATTTTCATGATGTCAACTCTGTGCATTGGCATTATGGGCTTTTCAACAACTGGCCTGACAGTTAATGAGTTCTTTCTACCAACAGTAAATCACCCAGGTCAGACAATGCTGCTCTGGGCAAATACTCAGCTCTTTATGTTCAGAGGACTAAGAATCCTATTTCATTTGGAGCAGCATCCCATCCTAGTGGCAATACATCTAGAGAAGTACTGTAAAAAGTGGTATTTACAAACCACCTGATTTCTGCTTTGCTCCCAAGCTAACCAAGTTCTGAGTCTTGGGGAGAATTGGAAGGGGTTTACAAAACATGATAATGGTGAAATGTAAACTGCAGTGTTGAAAACAATTAAGCCCCAAATGGCTTTTATGGAGTTATTTCCATTTGTGCTTGCTCTATCTCCCTGAAATTTCTGCAACAAATAAGATTAAAAGTCAGGAAATAATCTAGGAACACTTCCATTCTTGGAGAGCTGAAACAAAACTAACTGTAGCACATTACAAAATAAAGTTTTCCTTTTATTATTGAATGGAAGAAAAATTTTAATGTGTGTTAATGAAGTTCCAGTAGAATTTGCTTTAGGAATTAATTGCATACATGCTATACAGCTAATTTCATCTCTCAGTTCAGAGGATATTGCTAAATTGCAACGTTGAGAAAGATTTCTATGCCCCTTCATAACATTTTAGAGGATTTTTTCTGATATTAGCACTTGAGCATTTAAGAAACCATTGGTTGGGGAGAGCAAGGAGTTCCTTGGTTTATTCTTCTGCCTTTTTAACCTGCTGTATGAACTGAAGAAAAAGTTGCTATTTTGTGCCTTTCTTTTCTGATCTGAGACCAGTACCAAGCCTATAGAATGTTATGAAAGATGTTCAGAGGTACAGTTGATATATTTTTTTTTCTTAAATATTCTCAGGTGTTAGGAGCTATATAAATGCAAACTAACCATATTATTTCCTATCATATAAGATTTTCTATCGTGCTGCTCCTCCAGAATCCCTGTGTTCTCATGAATGATGAAATTGCAAATGTTCCATAAATGTCAGTGCAATTTATTATCATCTTTCATTCAGAGCATTACAAAATGATTTGTAGATGCAGGTGTTGCTAATGATTTTCAGCCACCCTCCTTAAAGATTGGAGAACATAATTGTTCCTGCTTCTGTAATGAGGATGAAACTTAACTAAAATGAAAAGGCCAGTTTTGAAGGTGAGTCTGGGTTGCTGCTGCATCTTCTAGTGGTTCTTTTATACTTTATTCTGCTTTTTGCTTAGTGGAATTCTACAAAGGAGGTAGAAAATTGATGTGCAGAAGGATTTGCTTTAGATGAAAAGGAAGGGTTAAAGGAGAAAAAAATGCTTGCTTGGGAGACCTAAAAAAAATATGTTGCAGCATTTAGGTGTGGACATTGCAGCTCTTTCTGTGTTGTCTAAAGATGTAAACCTCTGTTTACTCCCAAAATCTCCCTGAATTGCTACACTTAGAGTTATTTACAGATTACCTCAGATTTTGGTATTATGGAAGGTGTGAAGGGGATGTGTGGGGAAACATTTCTGGCCACATCTCAGACACCCATTTGTTAATTCCTGAAGTTGCCTGAGAAATCAAAGCTGTAAATGGAAGCTTAGCAGAGAAGAAGAATGTAATAAAAATATACAAGTCTATAGACTTCTTGTTGGCAATGACATTGGATCCAAGGTCGTGGGGACAGGAATGGCTGTATCAGTAGAAAAAGGACAAGATTCCTTCTTCCTGCAGGACTGAGCAGGTGTGGTTGCTCCTGCTTGCACAGAGATGCACAGATTTAGCACTTTTTTTTTCCTCCCTTGCAGCCTGGGATGGAGAAAGGGCTGTAGAGCACCAGCTGCACAGGAAAGCTGTCTGCCTGGGGAAAACCCCTTGGGAGAAGGTTGGTGCAGTCCTGTCAGCTCTCTCCTGGGGCTGGTTCTCTAGGTGTTGCTGTATGAGGGGGCTGCAGGTTGCAGCCACGTGCCAGTGGGAATAAGTCAAGTGGGACAGCTAACATGGCCAATGTCAAATGGATTTGAGTGCAGCCGTGGTTATGAGATTTTGGTTGTTGTTGTTGTTGTCTTTTCAAGTGGAGCTGTACATATTTTGCTTGTGGCAGCTCTCTGAAGGTTCACTGGCTCCCTTTTTATTTGATTTTGATTAAAATCGACATTTCTGCCAGCCTTGGGAGTCTCCTGAGTGAGACAGCAGAGTTTGATTCCTGGATTTGATCTCTCACCATGTTGTATGGTGTTGGGAATCCCTTCCTCTAGGTGAGGGCAGAGCTTCAGATCTCTGGGCTGCAACCCTGGGAGGGGTGAGGAGGCCTTGACGGGGCTTTGCACCACTCATGGGCTGCAGCTCTGCACCAGCCAGGCATTCCCAGCAACACCAGCTTCCCAAACATCAACAGGCATGGCTGGTGCCAGTCTCCCATCCCTCCCTGATAATCCTAGTTAATGCTCATATGGAAAGACCAGGTCTTGCGGAGAACAGGGTACTCTGTGGTTTAGGTTTGCACAGACCTTTGTGTTTGGAGAGCCAGGGGTGCTGGGGAGTCCTTTTCTCCACCCAGATGGCAGGTTGGGATGTGAAATTAGGCTGGGAACTGAACAGCCCATCATGTTCTCTCCGAAGAAAGCTGAGGAAGGCTTATTGGCTTAGATAAACTGTCCAAAGGTTGGTGAAGTAATTAGTTGGTCTGACAGTGCACATTAGCAGATTTGTTTAGTGTGGAATAGGCAGTGTTTGTAGATATTTAAATCATCCTGAGAAGTGGCTGTTCAGAGTCATGGCAGGACTGTGATCTATGCAGCACTGCAGACAGTGGAAAGTGAGCTGATGATTTAATCCTAGTGCCAGAGGGAATTCTGTCCTTAGTGGCATCTGCTCTTTCTCTGGTGCAGGCATTTGCTTCTGCGTGGCTACCAGGTGAATGAGGCAGGGAGCAGGGCTGGCTGAAAGCCAAGGTGTTCTGAGGTGTTGTGGGGTGGTTTTGGTGGTGGTTTTGGTCCTTGGGATCCCCGAGGCAGCTCAGTGCACGGCCTAACGAGCACCAGTGCTGGCACCCCGGGCAGAGTGGGAACAACTTGCACTTTGGGCATCTTAAATCGGTAGCAAAAAGGCAACCTGAATTGGCCATGCCTGTTTGTGTAATAGTTCACTGATTTCTGGCAGGGATTAGCTGTGTTTGGGTTCTCTGGGATCTGGGGACAGAAATGTCAGAAGCTTCACTCCAACGACTGAGGCTTTGAGCTTCCTGTGCAGCTTTTTGCCAAATTAAATGGAGCCAGAAATCTCAGGAGCAGCAGCTGTGGGGGTTTAATCCCACCCAGCTCTAGATTAGCCATGGCACATTCTTGCAACCACAGGCAAAACAATTTCGTGTAGACAGCTGTTCTGATAAACCAATCTGGGAAGCCTGCCCTCATTGCAGTGTTTGATGTCTGTTGGTCACAGGAGTTGTTTGCCAAGTGATGGTGAGAGAAAGTTGCACCCATCTGATAGCAGTTGCACGTTCTTGTCACTGCTGTGATGGCAACACCATGGGGTGACCAACAGTGCCACGAGTGGGTTTAATTTGAAGTGCTATCTCTACCTGATTAATACAGACCCAACACTAGCTGGCATCATCCTTGATGGAGGAGGACAGGGATGACTGAAAACTGGGGGGTGTAGTGACCTTGGACAACATTTGAGTGGGTGAACAGAGGCAAAGCCTTAAGATAGTTTAGAGCCCTCAAAATGGCCAGTTTAGGTGTCTACACGGGTTTAGAGCCCTCAAAATGACCAGTTTAGGTGTCTTCATGGGTTTAGAGCCCTCAAAATGGCCAGTTTAGGTATCTACATGGGCTTAGAGCCCTCAAAATGGCCAGTTTAGGTATCTACATGTGTTAAGCATCAGCTTTTCAATCTTAAGGGCTGAGGATTTAAGCACCATTTAAGGAGAAGAGCATGGTTTGCCACATGGTATTGGGGAGCTAAAAGTTCACCTGAGTTCAAAATGAGCATGGGTAATTTCCCTACACAGAAATGCAGGGAAGATGCTAAATACTTGGGAGTCTTCTCCAAAAGACTGTCCATGAGGAGTCAGGCCCTCAAGTTGTTGAAGGCTGGGAGCATGTTCAAGGGCAGTAAGTGTAGCTCTGTTCTGTGCTCTTCTCTTGGCATCTGCTTCTGGTTATCCAGGACAGGATCTGGGACTAGCCAGGCTTTGGTCTGAGCTAATATAGGTGTTTTTGTATCGTGAAGGCAGACCAGAGTCCAGTAAGTGGAGTATTGTGACATAGGCTTAGTGTGTATGCAGCTCTTCTGTTACATCCAGCCCTCTTAAACATTTTTGGTGTGGATTGGTCACAGAAGTTGTGGCAAAGTTAAGGTGAGACAAACCTGAAGCACTGGTAGCTGCTTTTTCCTGGAAGGAAATCCATTATTTTCTGGGCTCTGGTTGTGCTGTTCAACCTGGGACGTTTCATTTTGGATGTAGATGAAAACGGGTTAAATCAAACAATCCTGAAGCATCACCTTGGAAATGGTGATAGGTGAGGAGCACACAGAGCAGGTAAGACAGGGCAGTGTGCCATGGTGTGCCAGCTACCCCTCTTCCCACTCTGTCCCCTGGGTGCTGCACAGGAGCTCTCCGTTCATTTCATCTCCCTGCTCACTATTCCAGCAACAGTAATGATAAAGGGGAATGGCTCAAATGGATTCTGCTCCCATGTCAACCTCTGCTGACCCCTTGATTAGGGAAAGATGTAATGCTTTAATTGGAGAGATGTTTTGTTAAAAAACAGAGGGCTTTGATGAGCGTGTTTCTAAAGGGGGGCAATTCCTCCCCAGAATGGAAACCATTCCTTGCTGGTGAAGGCTGTTGGAAGTACAGGCACTCCCTGCAGCTGATGGGTCTGTTCTGGGCTCCTATTTATCACTGGATGTTAACAGATAAGAAAAAGATTGAGGTCTTGTTCCACAAACAAGGTAAATTATATTCCTTCCCACTCTCTTGCTGAGGTGGATGCAGAACCTCCAACTCCGAGTCATTTCTTGTTAGGACACCTCAGTGGCAGGATGGGTTTTGTTTTGTTTTTTGTCTTGATATTCATTCCTTCATAATTTTTGTCAGCATTTTAGATTTATATTTGTAGGGCAAATAAGCTGCATCTTAAACGAAATTACATTTTACTGTATTAGTAGGTAATTTGAATTTCAAATATAAAACTTCTAAAACAAATACCAACAAACTCCTGATGATTTGACTTCCCGGTCCTTTTGTGAAAGATTGTTGACAGATTCTGATAGCGAAGACAAAGAGAATTTTATTTTATTTTATTTATTTTATTTTCCCCCTGAGGGATTAAAAGTGAAGTTCCTATTGTATAGTAGAGGAAGAACATTTATTACCTCAACTATTAGTCTTCTAGCTCCAGTCTAGCATTATGATTTTATCAGCACTGTAGAGTGTCACTAATATGATGCAGAGCTTAAACTTGCTACTGTCACTGTAACATGTGTTTCTTCTAAAACTATTATTGTCAGCCAGCTACTGCAAGTCCAATTCCACATTCTAGCATCCTCTGAGAACAGCTAGGCTTAACTTATCACTCTTCTGGCACAGAAAGGGCTGTGGTTTGAGCTCTGTAGGGTGCAATCAGGGCTGAGGAGCACCGTAACTCCAGGAGCAGCACATAAGTGCTGAGCTTCAATCTGCTTTCTCTTCAAAACCAATATAAGCATCCCTGGCTCGGCCAAAACTCAAAGATAAGACTGTTCAGGGTGAGATTGCTGCAATTGGAAAGACCCGGAGACCATTATGGCTTGAGCAGAAGGTTGTTCTGTAGCAGATTGACTGTTACTGCCTCTTTGGAGAAGGTGGAGCATCCCTGCCCTTTTCTCTTGGGCAGGGCCAGCTGATTGCTGCAGGACTAACCAGCCACAACCTTTCCGTGGTGCTTTGGAGGGTCCAGCACTGCTCTGCACTCTGTAAATTGGAAGGCTGTGAATCCTGGCTGGCACTGCAGAAAATACACCGTGCATTGTAGGCTCTTTGTGATCTTTGCACACCTCTGCAGAGCCAGCCACAATCCAGCCCATTATCTGTACAGGAGGGTTTTCACTCTTACAGACTGGTAAAAGTTTCTATTAGCAATTCTGATTTGGAAAGGACAATTGAAGGCTGAAAGAATGGCAAATGCAACTCGGATATAACTTTTTTTGATGCCAGAACCCAATTAAATTTGTGGTTTTAAAGTGAGTGTGACTCCTGAGTTCAGCTCTAATACTAGATTTATATTATTTCCTGGAATGAAAGTCACTGCAGACAATTTCCAGAGAAGCATAATAATGATCCAGTGAAAAATGAATCCATCTTTTGATTTTTAGTTTTTTTTTCCCCCCAACAGAAATAAGATAGAGAACCAATTTAGTTTTATATTGGCTATTCTTTTAATGCTCAGTAACTTTCCTACCATCAGTGATTTCTTTTTTTCCCAGGTATCTTCTTCATTAGTGCTGCTTGTTGCTACTCTATGTTGCTGTACATTTGTCTTGACATGGCTAATGCTACAGCACCAGCACATATCTGGGGAGAAGAAAAACCCCCAAATTACTGGTTGATGTGAAACCTCTCATCAAATACACTATTCATCAGCTCACTTTTCATGAATAATTACTATTCTGTGAGCCATGTGCTGCCTTTTTTTTTTTTTTTTATCATATCAAGGTTGTCTGCCTAAAATGAGACTTCAGCCTGATCAGTTAAGGGAAGAGGGAACTTCTGACAGCAGGTAACCATCAGTTCTCTGTGTTGAGCTCAAAGCAGCCTTTCTGCTCTGAATTATCATTGGAGATGCTTCAGTTTTGGACTAGTAGCACTTTATCTGTGTCTCATTCTCAGGTATGTTGCAGGACAGCTTTTGTCTCACAAGGAGACTTAATTCTGCTGCTGCTTGGGGTTTGTGGCACCTTGTGCTGCAGGAAAGAGCTGAGATGTGCTAAAGATGAAAGCAAGTGTCCTTGACCTCCTCTTTCCTGCCTGAGCTCTTTGCTGTGGAGTTTAGCAGGCTCTGTGGGTACTGTGAGGTTTCTGGTCTGTAAAGTGATATACAGGAAAGCTTTGGGGAAAACTCTTAAGTTATTCTTGGGGATTAAGTGACTACAAATTCTATTTTCCATGGAAAGAAGTTCAGGTGGTATCAGAAGTCTTGCTGCTGTGGAGTCAAGCTCTTTTGTTGCGGGTTTTGTTGTTGTTTTGTGGGGTTTGCTGTTGTTTTGTGGGATTTGTTGTTTGTTTTGTTTTGTTTTCCCCTACCTTTGTTGTCTGTTTCTTAATCCGAGGGGCACCTGTAACATTTGTGATATTTAAATGTTTGTCCTGTAAGGCTGTGCTCTGAAAATGGGTAAATCAGAAGTGCAGAAGGGCATTCTTTGCAGCACTTGGTTGCTAGTGCTTTCCCAGACAAAGCTCAGGTAGTTGTGAAGTAGAAGTATATTATTTTTTTTACTTCTTTCTGGAATTCCCCCTTGCTCTTGACCTGAGCTCTGTCCAGAGAATGCTGAGTGAAGAATACATGGTGTAGTTCCTGGATTAGCCTGTGTTGGAGAGAGCCGTGGACACAGGGGGATGGATGCTGTCAAGAACAAGATGCAGCTCAGATGATTGTTAACTGAAGATGAAAATCACTATGAAAAAAGAAACTGTTGGTGCACAATGAAAACAACATATCTTTTTGAAGCCTTTGGGAAAGCCCTTCTTGCAAAAAAAAAAAAAATAATATCTGCAAATCCAAAAGATATCCATTAATTCCTGTTATCCCTTCCCCATTTCATATTAGAAGCTGTCTTGGCTGTGATGATCATCATCTTTATTCTTTCTGTGCTGTATAGAGTGAATACAGAGTACAACTCTAACGTGGCCCTTGCAGATGCTGAGAGGAAGGGTGCCCATGTATGCCCAAAATCAAAAAGCACATCATGTATCCAGCTGAACTTGGTGATTCACTGACATCTTGGAGCAATACTCTTTTCCCTGAGCCAGATAACTTACTCAGACTGATGCTGATTTACTGAGTAAATCTGGTCTGGATGATACAAAGCATATTGTATCTCTCAGCGTTGCTTAAGAGAGGGAAAGCTCAGCAGAATGAAGACTTAACCCCTAAATCCTCTCTTATTTTTAATTTTCTTTTTTTCTTTCTTTTTTGCTCTAAGCTAGTTTGGTAGTTGACCACTTTGCACCTCGATAGACAAGTAAAGGACCTTGTGGTCTCTCCATTCAGAGTGAAGCATGAATCACAAAACTGAGCTGTAGCTTCATCTGCTTTTTTCTCAGCCTCTGGAAAACAGCATCAAGCTATTGGTGCTGGTTTAGAATGGAATTTTCTATCTGGATAACGTATCCCTGGCTATGGTATGTTGAGCTTGCAGAGCTGGTCTGCTGCAATGAAATTTGGGACCAGATGAGTTGAAATGGATACTTGAATGAAATCATTATTACTCTCACAGACACAGAAAAGTAGACATACAGTAATGGCTTAGACACAATCTATTGTTTAAAGACCACGTTAAATGAATTCCTCCAGGAGGGCTTGTGTTTTTATGGAGGACGCTGTCCAAGCAAGAAAGATCTGGTTTTCCTTAGTCCTACAGAGTAATTGAATATGAATTTGAAACTTCAATCTGCTTCATGTGTTACTCTCCAGGTGAAATACCTGCAAAAATAAATATTATACTACTTTTTCCATCAAGATAGACATGTTTAGAGGTCCTGTTTCTAATCAGGTCGTTTTTGAAGCCTGATATTATGCTCTGAAATGAGTACTGGTCTTCTCAACGGATTCACTGTTTTTTTCCAAACTACATCTAAGATAATTTTTTTATCTCTCTTAAACTTCAAAATATAATCCTGCAGAATTCTTAGGCTCTTGAGGTGGGACAGTTACTTGGCCTGGAGTGACAGAGACCAGAGGGCCCTCTGTGTTAGGGATACAGAACTTTACTGGTTGTGCTTCTCAGTCTGCTACCAGGTCTGCAGGTGTCAGAGTTGGCTCTGTGCTGTGGTGCTTAGTGAGAGAAAACCATTTACAGCTTGTCTCCTTCTGGGTATTGCTCTTTTAAGGACTGCATCGAGGAGGAGGAGGTGGATCTAGATGATCTTCTAGGTCCCTTCCATCCCCTAACATTCTGTGACTCTGTGGATCAAAAGGTTTTTTTTTTAAAAAAAAAGTCTGTATTTACTTTGAAAACCTCTTTCTTTGTACAAGAAGATCCACAGCACAGCTGTGCTAAATAGATCAGGAAGGAGAGAGTCCTCCCGAGGAGAGCAGTTTGCTCTGGGGAAGGGGCCTTGCAGGAGCCCCTGGGGGAGCCCGGGCGGGTGGGCGGAGCAGCGCAGGCCCGAGCGAGGCCTAACCCCGCCCCGCACCTGCCGGGCCCGCCCCCTCCCCGCAGCCCCGAGCGGGGGCATTGCCCGCGGCCGCCCCGAGCGCTGCGCTTTGCTGAGAGGAAGGCGCGGGGATGACGCCCGGAGCTCTGCCAGTGCAGCAGGTCAGTGCGGTTGGTGGGCGCTGGACCCCCACAGCCTGAGGGGGAACTCGGCGAGCGATCCTCTCCCGCCCGGAGAGGACTTGGCCACGGGCTTCGTTGCCAGAAGGAATGTGGAGATCCAGGGGGAGCTCCCACACAAACCTGTGGCCGGGCAGGTGTTGGGGTGCCAGGGGAAGTTCAGATTAGATGCTAAGAAGCACTTTTTTTTTTTTACTGAAAGAGTAGTTAAGCACGGGAACAGGCTGCCCAGGGAGCTCCTGGCGTCACCATCCATGGAGGTGTTCAAAGAATGTGTAGATAAAGTGCTTTAGGACTTGGTCTTGTGGTTGTGGAGGTGTTGGGTAGAAGGTTGGACTTGATGATCTTGGAGGTCTTTAACCTTTATAATTCTATGCTAAAGTGACTTTGTCACCCCTGCTGGGAATGCATCCTCTGAATTTCATATATTTGGAATGTGTGTTGCAATATACGAGTTTTCAGCTTTTAGTTGGAAATAAGTGTGTATTTTTCCGTGTGGAGCAAAAATGGCCAAAACATGGTGTATAGCATGGTGTGTTTTTTTCTGGGGCGGTCACAGGTTTTGCCAAGCCTGCAGGTGATTAGCAGCCAGCCAGGGCAGCTGAGCTGAGTTAGCTACAGGTGCAGCCCATCCCATTAATGACATACTCAGTACAAGGGGGAAAGTTTCCTGAGCTGGAGGGGCCTCCTTTGCAGGATCTCGTCCTGCTTTCCCTCCTTCCCTTGCCATCCTGCTCCAAGGACTGCTGTGCGTTCCTCAGGCTGAGTATTGCTCTGTATGCTCAATGTTGGCATTGGTATCAGTGTGGTTGTTTATGAAATCTGTTTTTATTTCAATCTATGGTTTGGTCTCCTTTTCCCACTCTGCTGGGGAGCCATCAGGTGATAGAACAACTGCTGTAATTTAACCCTGGAGCTGTGCTAACCACAGACACCTGTCTCAATGTTTTGTCAGCAAATAATTAGCATCCTTTAATTCTGGTTTCATGCAAGATGCTGGATGGTTCTCTCATTTGCATGTGCACAGGTGCCCCAGAGAGGGACCCACACATGCCTTGATTATTGGGCTGTGCATTGTAGAGCTGAAAGCTGCCTGTCCAGTCTGTGATGTGCCTTTGACCTCTTCATTAGCACGATGTAGTTACAAGTAAGGCATCAAATTTCCCATTTCCCATTTGATTTTCTCAGTGTGTGAGCAAGTCTGTGCATTAGTTGTGATTTGTGGACTTTCTTCTGTGTAGAAGTGATTTTTGGCCGGATCCTGTTTCTCTGGGGTGCTGCTAGTGTAATAATACATTCTTTTGCATTACTGGAAATGTTTATTTTTAATCTCTGGGCTTGCTGTGCCTTTGGTGAGCTGTTTGTGCGTGACAAGAGCGTGGTCACCATGCTGTTTAAGGGTTTAATTACCTTTTGGGGGGGGCTGCAGGCTGAACAAAGTGTTGCATGACACTGAAGATGTGCCTTCATTTTCCTCTGAGAGTTTGATGCTGTTGAGTAAGTAGTGTAGCATGTTAGCACAACTGCCTCTTGCTGTGCTACGGTAGTATTCCAATTTTAGCTTAGCCTTAACTGATCCTAAATCTTTATTCTGTCTTCAGTGCAAAGATGCTATATAAATAGGCACAGCTGAATGGCATGAAGAAGGTTATGAGTCACAGTCCCCAGCATGGCTGAATCTCATTACAATGGTTAGAGAATTGTCAGGAGAATAAAAACTGGAGGTTCAAAAGGCAATGTGTTTGTAGTCCTGGTAAAAAATGATGTGTCACCCCTGACCTGACATCTTGTTTACTAATATCTGGAGCTGGAGAGAAAAGCCTTCGGATCCCATTAGCCAGCTCCTGAACACTCTTACCTTCCTCCTGCTCATCCATTGCCTCTGATCCTTAGCAAAGGGTACAAATTGAGGCTGTGTGGTGGCTTTGCTTTGTGTACTGGGGATATTTTGTGTGTGTGCTTGTTTTGAGTGGTTGGTGCTTGGTTGTTTTGGGTTTTTTTTTTTCCTCTTTCCATGGGATCCAGCTCGTATTTGAGCCTCGATGGAAATTAGCTGTCTGATTTCCATTCCTACATAATATATCATGAATATTTAAACTCCTAAAATATACTGCTACGTGTGCATTTCTGCAAGCAAGAAAAGCAGCAATCTGCTGAGCTGCAAACAAAATACCTGTTACCTTTGGAGATGTTTCAGACTACAGGTACCACGAATAGATAGGGGCAGGGGTTCCAGCTTGATCCTGGTGTTGGAGCAGCATTCAGACCTGCAGAAGAGGTTTGGGGCAGCAGATGCAGAAGCACTGGAAGTGTTTGGGAAAGTCTTGATTCCTTTTTGAGTAAAGATGCAGTGGTTTCAAATACCCAGTCATTTGCTAAGGGCCTCCGTGCTTGTTTTGGCTGGTAAGTTGCATTTGAGCCAAACATAGAAACCCTGCAGTTTCTCTGGAATGGGATGCCACACAAGTAGCCTCAGCAAAACCCAGCCTTTGTTGGTAAAACAACCAGGAACAAATGTTACATTTGGACTTTTTTTTACATACATCTTCATCTATTAGTATACAAAAATTATAGCCATGGAAATTTATGTCTTCCTTGTGAAACCTCTGATTTCCTCATACTGGAGAGCAAATCTAACCAAAAAAAAAGGCTTTATGAGGCAAACAGTATTTTTCCTATTTATCTTTCTGAAAGCAAACCTGAAATAAATAGTTATTTCAGAGCAGCCAGAGTATGATTTACAAGCAGGATTAAAATAAAGACAATAAAGAAGAATGCCCTTTCACTATAAGAACTCAGTCTGGTTGCATCATCGTGCAGTGGGGCCTTTTCTGCACTTGTAAAAGTAAAGGAGTAAAGGCCTTAAAACCTGTCTAGATACTGCAGTGTAGAGAGCTGCCAGCAGAATCCAGTCTGCATTATGAACACAACTTTTAATATTGCCATAAATTATTTTTTAATTAAGAATTTTCTGTATCTTTATCCTTCTTGGTCCCAAGGAATTGCTAAGTTGGTGATTCTGAAACGGAGAGCATATGAATAATGCAGCTTTACAAATAAGAAATGTGGCTTTGGCTTGAATTGTCAGTACTGCTAGAAAGAACAAAAATCTCAAAAAAACAAATATGTTTTGGAAGGGAGACAAAATCAAGAGAAGTGTGACAATCCAAACTGGAGTGGAACCTGGACATACCACACTGCAAATTCTCTTTGGACTTAAGTTCATCTAGCTCAAATGTTAGATAATAACATTTCTTCTTAGTTGTTTTTCACTACAGTTTAAAACTTTTCCAAAGCATAATATAAAGATAGAAATACAATTAATACAATAAAATAAGAAAGCATGATTTTTAGAGTATATTCCTAAGTAATGTAATGTGATTACTCAGTGACTGGCATTCAACAAGAATTAGCATCATTCTTAACCACCTACCAGTATAATCTGATGAAGAGTTTTTTTACTTCATGTGCTCATCAGATTTAAGGTTATGATATAATATCAAAAGACTTGTAGTTTAGGCAGAGGACTGTTCTTTGAAGAATAAATAAATAAAATCCTGTTGATTTGCTAAAGTGATTGTGGATGTTTTTTCAGTCAATGCCTTTTAAAAAAACTTAGGAACAATTCTTTTGGAATCTTAAATAATGTGTATGTGTGTGTATATGTTTATATATGTGTGTATATATATATATAAAAATATGTTTTAGGGTCAGATTTTCCTTTCCAGAGACTTCCTTGTAGAAGAAAAATAATTTAAGAGGATGACATCTCTTCTGTACCTTTCCTGCCTTACCCTCTTGCAGCCTTTCCCTTCCTTCAAAGGGTTTGGATGTGACTTATCAATCTCTGCTCACTTCTGGAGGCTGTTTGAGGGCATTGCTATAGAATCAGGTTTCTGCCATTTCTGTTGAATTCATAGGATTGATGGCATTGGAGTGGAGGAAAATGTTCAGCTTTATGTTCTGGGCAATTCACCCAGCAGTGGGGCACTTTCTGCCCCCCCTGGAGTCCCCTTTTCTGTGGCTGCAGAAGCTGGTGTGGATTCCAGGTGCTCAGCCCCAAGCCTGTGTACCTGTGAAAGGCAGGACTGTCCCTCCATCACAAGCACATCCCTGGAGCTCCCAGGTCCATATTAGGCATGACTAAGCTTGTCAGGGCAAAGGGCAGAGTTCCCAAACACATCAGTACCCAGATCCCTTTTCCAACTTGGAGACATTCTTTCCTTATCAGTGCCTTGTTTTGCCTTTGTGTGTTCCCTCACTAAGAGTGGTCTGCAAGGGAAGGAATCTGACCCTGTTCATTCCAGCTTGTTTTTTCTGTCTCTTTCCTAATGTATCCTTTTACACCACCAGGGAGAAAGAGATGACTTTGCCATTGTGCTTTAAAATGGTTCCACAAAATACTTTCTGAATGCTAAAAATACATTGTAGGCTGCTCACAAGACACGGTGTCTGACCATGATTCTTATCCCAGCCTCAGTGTGAAGAGCTAGAGCTTCAAAATCTGATGCCCTGACCCAGTACCTGAGCACAAGCAATAGCTGGTGCAGCAGGTGTATTGGCCACAGCTGCCTGGAGCTCAGTTTGAGGTTGGAGCAGTAGATGTTTGGGGCTGAAGCAATGCATTAGTGCGTGGCCCAGTTGTCAGCATCTGGCTTTAATTCTCCTGCAGGAACTGTTCTGCTGTCCTAATAAAGGGGAACTGAAGAGACAATGGAGCTAGTATTTAAAAACTTGACTTTAGTTTGGCTGCTGAGTGGAAGAAGCAGCCATGTGTTTTTAATAAAATGAAAGGGAGACATTATTAAAGGGTTTTGAGATGACTGCACATCTTCCTTGAGCCTCGTCAAACAAGAATTAGCAAAGATTCTGTTTGGAGAGAGTGGAGGTTGGGGGTGGGCTGTGTGTACTTTGCCTCAGGTACCACTTCCCCTTTTATCACCTGAAATTATTCTTTATTTCTGTTTTGCATCTATACAAGAGTGGGAAACTTCTCCTTACGTTAGAGTAGCACTCTAACTCTTGTCTGCCACTGATACCTCCTCCTGTGAGGCTTTATTTCTAACCCTCAGCAGTGATGTCGTGCAGGTCTGGGAGCATATTTGTGAGGACAGCCTTACAACCCAGGTTGGTGGTGTGTGGACGTGTTGTGGACACGTGGTTTCAGTTACACATTGTCTAAATGAAGTTATAACTGGCATGGGTAAATTAAGACTTCTGTGGACTTGTAACTTGTGAATTTGTCTAATGGTTGTTGCAAATGCCTTACTTGGAATGGGTCTGCAGTGCAGCTTAGTGGAATATTTCTAGGAAATAAAATGTTCATTATTTCTTCAGTTATTAAAAGATTTGTATGTGTCCTGATTGGGATAATTTTTCTAAGTTGTGTTTTAACACATGAGGCTACATGGGTGCAGGGAACTCCGGTCCTATAGCCTCAGTCTAAAAGTTTTATTGGAAAGGAAAGTTTAATTATTACAGTTGGATTGGTGAAAAATGTGCAAATAACATTTGTTTACAGAATTATAAAAACAGATTGAGAAATTTAATTCAGAATGTGTTGCTTTTTCATCTGTGCCTCTTGAAGCATTGGTCTGCAACTTCAGACAGAACAAAATCAGCTTCAGTTCTGAAAATGCCTGGATTTGGAGTGGGCTAGGCGTAGGAAATGTGAATAAGTGGCTCATGGGAAGGGGCAGGAGACAGATGTGAGCAGGTTGCTTTGCCTTCAGCATCCAGGGGCGTCTGGATGGGAGCTGCTGGCACGTGAACGTTCAGCCAGTAATCAGCAATGGGCTGCCTGTCCAGCACAGAGTTCTCCTCACCTTCCTTGGGTCTCTGGCAGGAGGATGAGGACTTCCTAACCCTTGTTGGGTCCTGGCGTGTGACCCCTCAAAGCCAAGGCAGGTGTGAGGTGAGGCAGTGCAAAGCTGTCCTTGCCATCACACTAGCTGCCCAGTGGTCACTCGAGTGCCACGCTGCTAGCATTAGCTGGGTCCTCCTGCCTCTGTGAGGGTCTGGCCTGAAATGCTGCAGTAAGGCAGGGATGTCCTTACATAGCACCACAGGGCCTTATAAATTCAGGATTTGTTTAGTTTTTCATTGTTCTCGGGAATCTGCAATTAGAGCCTTGGTTTGTGCATGAGTGTATATTATTAAACCCATTAAAAAAAATACGTAGTGCTTGGAGAACAGTGTTTTGCAAAGTTGGAACTTGGAGTTAGAAATTAATTCTCTAGCTTTTAAGTAGAGCATGACAAAAGAGTCCAAGAGCATCAGAAATTAACTCCTTGTGGTCCTTCTGTCTGTTAAGTAATGGGGTACCCTCCTTTCTTTCTGTGATGAAATAATTTTGTAGCTTCAAGGAATTCCCCTTCCAACCAATCAGTCCATCCTCAAGTCCTTGCACACCTACAAACTCTTAACAAATCCACTGTATGCTGAAGTTTGCAGTACCTTATAAATGCTAAACCAGGATCAACATGAAGTCCTTCATCCCTTATGATTAATAAGGAAGAGTTTAATTAAACTCTTCAAGGAAGGGGGAGAAAGAACAAACCCAGGCTACTCTTTGTTTCAAGCTTCCCTCGTACACCTTGACCTCTTGAACATTTTTTTTTTAATAAGCATTTTTTTTTGTTTAAATTCAAGGTAAATTTCCTCATTAGTCATGTTATTTTTAGGAAAAAGTATCCCAATTTTAGTGGAAAGTGACTGGAGGCAAGGCCAGGCTCGAGGCAGCAGTGACTTCACTTTGTTCCTCTGTACAACAGGACCATCTTCTTAGGGAAACCTGCTGCCTCCCTGGCTCCTGTGCTGAGGACATCAGCAGGAAACTCCCTAGCTTGGTACAGCCCTTGGACTATTCTCCAATGCTGTTTTTCCATGCTGGTGGAGATGAAGTCCCAGGCTGGACTCCAGGAGCATCAGATGTCAGGACTTTGGGGGTATTGAGGGGAGCTGCTGAAAGGTGACCCAGCTGAAGAGCCTCTCCTCCAGTGCCCACAGCAGTCATGTACAGAGCTCTAGGAAGTGAAAGCTCACATTATGAGATCATCTGGCTTTTTGTTTGGGTTTGTTTTTGTTTTGTGCTGTTATGTTTTGAGGAGCTGAGATTTTAAATTACACATCAAACCCAAGAAAATCACAACTGTTCTTGTTGTCATTACCTGAATTCAGTTCAGATCAGCAGTGCTCAAGAGTTGTCATCTGATGGTTACAAGATGGTCTGTGACACAGAGCAGTTTTCTCAGACAGGTGTTTATTAGCTTGATGTGACTAAATTGCTACCTGCAGGGAGATGGGCAGAGCTGCACTTGGATTCCTCACAGAACTCCAGCTGCAGTCTGGCTGGGAGACCCTGCTAATTGTGAGGGTGAGAAATGCTGAGCTTTTCCTCTGGGGAGAAAGGAGTCTGCATCTACTGAGAACAAACCAAGCTAATATTTCACCTGTATTTTAGTGTTGGTGGAAACTAAAAACACAAGTGTGGTTTTGCAAGAGTCTCCTTTGGAGATTTTGTTCCCCTTTCGGCTCATTCAGTTCAATCAGAGAATGTAATTTTAATTGTATTTTATTATTTTTATTTATATTTATTTTCTTGGTTGTGTTGTGCGTGTTTATATTGATTTGTTTGTTTGTTTGATTTTGTGGCGTGTATGTGCATTGCAAAACCCAAATTTGACCTGCCTAAGTCTAGCATTTGGCTGAGGCTGACTGGGCAGAACAGCTTTTCATTCCTGTGCAAGTACATGGAGACCTGGCACCTGCTTCCGAGGGCAGCTGGAGTCAGGCTTGCCACACACATGCTCACAAATGGTTCCTCTCCTGTAGCACAGGAATGCTTGCAATCTGTTCAGAATTTAATGACTTCTGCTTTTAATTGGAGAATGTACCTGGGGATGGGTGTGCTCCTGAACACCATTTCTAGGTGAGTGCCTCATAAAAGCTGGGGTAGTACAGCTAATCCCCATGGGAACTGGCAGCACTCTGTGGGTGAAGCATCTCAGATCCCCAGTCAACCTGACACAATCCTGAATTGGAACTCAAAACTCATGAGGTTCTGTCCAGACCTTCAATCAAAGAACTGTCTTTTTGTCCCTTTTTTTTCCCAAAGATGTCCCTGTTTATATGTGAATTACCATGTACGTGTGACCTGCAAGGAGCAGGAGGTAACCAGAAAGCCTTGGGATATGTTTTCTTTCAAAGCCCTCACCTGCTGCCTTCTGCATGTCTCTGACCATTTCTCCTCCTCTGTGGCAGATCTTTTGTCATGTGTTTCTGGCAGTGAGAGCAGAGAAGCTGTTGGCAAACCTTATGCCCTTCTAATATCTGAACACATCTAAAGCAAATCAGGGAGATAGTATTTGTGCAGCATGGTCATGAAATCATTAGCACGTTGGCTGGAAAAATAGATTTTTTAAAGGGAAATGTAATTAAGAAGTGACATAGCTGTAGTGTAGTTCATACCCTTCTCCTAGACAAGCATTCACTGAGTAAATATTAGATATTTTTCATATAAGATGTCAAATATTTCCGTTTTTCTCTAGCAGAGGTATATATTCCCATGTGGCAGGTGCTGCTCAATAGTGAATTGGAAGAACAAGCTTCTCTGAAGTTCTGTCCTTGCTTGGGTCTTGAACTCATTCACAGTAAGGTTCAGCTGTTGCAGTGCTGGGGTTCAGTGGCATTAAGGCTGTGACTGCAAACCAGTCTCCTCCTGAAGGCTCTGGACAGTGCCAACCACGCCTGGTGCAGCAGGGTGAAGACCCAGAAATTGTTCTCTTGGCTTTCAGGAGCATTCTGCCCTGCTGGCTTTGGGCCCAGGGGCTTTTCTGGAGTGGAATGTTAATTTAGCATGCGGTGAGCTCGCCTTGGCCACACCAGCCTTGGTGTTTCTCATGAGTATCTGCACATCCCAGCTGCTGCAGCATTCCATGGCAAGCTTAGCCACTCAGAACTTGGTCCAGCTCCAGTGTGGGAGTAGTTTGCTTGGGTACATTTCTTAAAGCTCCAGATGTGTTGTCTTTCCCTCTGTTTATGTTCTGTTCTCCCTCTCATCATTTATTCTCCAGGGAAGAAGCTGCAGGTGGTTCCTACAGTTCTCAGCCCTGAAGCAGCTGGTCCAGGGGAGCCGAGTCTTTGGATTGCTCTTTGAGTAGCGGGTCTTGGTAGAAATGCAGGTCTAGATCTAGAGTCTTGTGACCACAAGTGTGTGCTTGGGATGGCAAAAGGCTGTGGAGCCAGAAGAAAAATTATTGGAATCTTTTGTCTGTTTTGTATCTGGAAGGCAGTTTGAAGTAGGGGGAGCAGAAGAAATGGTTTGTGCTGAAACTAACCTGGCAGAGTAGAATCCATTGTGTTACCTGTGATGTCTTCAGCAAAGGTGCTCTTGTGCTGCCTCCCTGCTCTGTTTTTTATTTCAGAAGACATACACCAACTGTTTGTGATTTTGAGTGCATTAGGAAGCAGTGAGCACACTGACAGCTAGGTCAGAAAAACAGACTTGTTCTGCCATTGTCATTGCGTATGATAATCCTCCCCATTGTTGCTATTTTGAAGGAAATAACACCGATTTTAAATTAGTCTTTGATTTGTCTCCTGTAAAAGAACCACGGCTGAGTTATCTTTGCCTTAGAATTGACAAAACTGCTCTGCTTGTCATTCAGTCATTTAGCAGCAGCCCAGCAAACACAATGCTGTTCTGCAACATAACTGTATCAGTCCAAAATTATCACTTGCTACCACCTATTTAAAAAAGTTGCTGACATATTAAGAAGATGCTAAACGAGCCTTATGGATGTTTCATTCTAATTAAATACAAGGTAAATGCTCAGTAATTGCAGCTCTCATTGAAACGTGAGTGTGTGATTTGCAGGCTTCCCGGTGCTGCCCTTTCAAAATAATCTGAAATATTTTGGTCTGGTGGCATTAAGTCAATAGAGCTTAGCAATGTATTGGTAACTTAATAAGCAGCTGGCATTTGTTGGGGAGAAATTGTCCTTTCTAAAACTGCCTGACTGCTTGACTGTAGAAACCCTCATGAGGAATGAGAAACTTGAGGCTGGACTTGATCTCAAAGCTCTGCTCCAGCCTCAGCAATAATCACGTGTCAATAATATGATCAGGTTCTTGGTGTTGAATTTGGCGCTTTGCTGTCACCCGTGCCTGAGGAGCTGCTTCCCTGCAGGAGCGAGTGCTGCCTGCTGAACAACACCTCGGGCTTCTCCATCCTCCAGCAGCTTGCCAGGGCAGGCCACCTACTTCTGCCCTGCTCCGGGGTCTGAGCAGTTGCAGGCTGGGAACTACCAGCACCCCGGGGTATTTTTGCTGCTGTTGAGCAAAGGCTGAGCTTGCCCCTGCTGCAGGTGTGTTTGTGCCTCCCACCAAACCCCACGCTGCTTGCTGCCGAGATGGGGAAAATTTGCATCCTTGCCTGCTTTAAAACGGGATCCGTGTTAACCACTTGGACTGTTGTGTTATGAGAGCATCGATTTCAGCTGTTCCAATGATTCCTTTTAATGAAATTGTTCAAGGCTCAGTTCACCACAGAGGAGAGCCTGCTCTCTGCATTATTGGAGCCAAGTTAAGGTCACAGATCTTGGCTCTTCCATCATGAGAACCGTTCAATAGGAAACATGGACAGGCCAGAGAACAATTTTCGGCTAATTCTGTGATTGCTCTGAAAACAGTGCTGAAAAGCACAGTTAATGAGTCTCTCCATGACTTGCCCATTCCACCTACCTCAGCAAGTCAAATAAACCCCCCCTCGACTTTCAGCTGAAACTATTTTCTTTTAACCTGTCCCCAAAATAGACCTGTTCCAGCTGGGAAGGAGACCTGCCCCTAGTGAGAGGAGAGATCAAGTTGTTGAAAGGCTGATTCTCCTGCTTTCTGTTCTCTTGTCTGTCAGTGGCCTTGAGGAAATGACTTCAGCTTTATTTTTATCTTCTCATTTGAAAAGAGAATATTTCCCCACTTTGAGAATTCTGACTTCAGTCAGTGCTGCCTGAGAAAACACAAGTGCAATTAACTCTAAAGTGCTCCTGATGGCTAGCACAATTAAAATGCACTGCTTTCTGCTCCTTAATATACTTGGGGTTTTTTGTTTATTGGTGGTTTGTTTTTTTAGTGTTGTTTTGTTTTTGGTTTTTTTTGGTGTGGTGTTTGTTTTCAAAAATAACACCAAAATACCACCAGCAAAACCCACCCAAAAAATCAACCCACCAAAAAAATCCAATCCAGATGATCTTTGTTTCTCCATCTGATGTGTCTGGCACAGGGTCCTTTAAAAAGGAAGGTGGGCAGCCAGAGAAGAGCTGCACAACTACATGAGTTACACTGATAAACCAGTATCTAAAATGCTAAGGAAACTATTTTCATCCTGTTATGTGTATGCATGTATTGGACTGTACAGGTGTTGCTATAGAAAATGTAATAATTATGTATGTAACATGCTTTGCCATGTGTATGGATATAAATATTATAATATAAAGTAGTAATTGGTATCTATAACAACTTAAAGTAAGCATGTATGGGCTTGTGCACTAATATATAGATAAAAATGAGTAGAAAGAATAATAATCAGGTGCAATAATCTCTTTCATGTTCAGGCTGCCCTTGAGCAACACTTGCCACTACAAAGGCATTGCCATAGGTTACTGCCCCATAGGTATCTTTATGGAGGCAAAATCTGAAAGCCTGTCTTCTAGGAGAGCATTCCCTAGATAGCATTGATAGAAAGCTAATTTCCTTGTTTTCATGTAAACAAGGCAAGCTGCAATTGGAGTGTTTTGTCTGGCACAGAAGAGGCAAATGATAGCAATAATACCTCTCACACAGCACGTCTCAAACCATATGGCCTGACTACCAGGCAGGTGCTGTTGGGGAACACCAATTCCTTCTGTGCTACCATGGTGGGAGTCCTCAGGGCTCCCCAGGTCTTGGAGAGCTGCTGCCTGCTGCTCGCAGATGAAATCAGAGGCACCCACAATGCAGGGATTTCATGGGGTGGAAAAGGCAGGAAAACAATGCAGGATGATGTGCTTGGAGAAACAGGCCTGCAGGAGATGCAGTTTGCTCCTGACACTCCCCTGTTGTGCTCTCAGACACGGGCAGGGTTTACAGACCCCTTTGCTGTTGTGTTGACATTCCAGCAGCACAGCCCTGGCAGTGGCAGCTCCTCTGGCTCTGTGGTTATAGGTGGGGAACAGGAGCTGAGGTGGCCTCATGGTCCTGGCTTCCTTTCTCCCAGTTTCTGCGGTAGCTTTCTGCCTCCTTATTGGTCTGTTGATATATTCTGATGACAAAATGGTCTCTACCAACATTTCTCTGGGCAGTAAATACACTGAAATATTGGGAAAGCCTCAAGAAATAAATAAACCTTTTTTCTTTTTATTTTTTTGTGGTTTGTACTCAAGTCTGAGGATTGGAAGTGATCTTACCCTTGCACACGTTCACTTTCAGAGATGTGCAGCTTTAAGTGTTGTGTGGGAATGACTGGAGGGAAAAATATGTCAGGAAGGAGAGAGAGAGAACTCCTGGACCGGGTTTTGTATCTTAACTTCAGCATCACTGGTGAGACTAGAAATCCTGTTCACCTCCTCTGGTCTTTGTAAGTGATGTATGAGTTCTGAATTCTGCTTAGGCTGCTCTGCCCTTTCTTCTCTTGATCCATCCAGACTCGGGGCTAAGAGATTAGCTCTGGGAGGAGGAGCTGACACGATGAGATGCAGGTCCTGAAATTCCTTTTTAGTGATAGTTGCCAGGAAAAGAAAACCAAGCATTTAATCAGGGTCATCAAGCAGGACTAGACTCTATGGAGGCTCATCATTGTTGAGTGCTTCTTGGAAAGAAGTGTATTGTGGGGAAGCTAAAGCTTTGCCCATCTGAATTGCCATTCACCTCCCTGCTGTAAACTTGCTGAAGCAGGGCAGAAAAAGCACTTTGTGGGTGATCATACCTTGCCTGGCTCTGCAGCCCTGTGGTAGCCTAAACATCAGTGAATGAGCTAGGAAAACACACAGCAGCATGCTTGGCAGAGCAACTGGTTAAGTCTTCATCTCTCCATGCATGGCTGTGAGGAGGAGCTGAGTGCTCTGCACTTGTCTGAATCAGTCCTGCTGAACCACAAGGGATTTACTGCTCTTGAGCTTTTGGAGATGCTTACCCTGCATACTAGCAGGTTTATCCATATCCACAGGTTGGCAACTAACACTAAGCACACATCAGAGTGTTCTCTAGACAGCAATGGGCAGAGAGATGACAGTAAAGATCAGTGGGTGTTTGTATCTGAGTTTATTAAATATACAAGGAACAGTTTTCTTAGGATTACTGAAAATGAAGAGAAGTATGAGCACAGGATCCGTGCTTACTCTCACTGTTGGTAATTAACTGTTTAATAGTGGCAAGGAGACATGCTAATTTACATCCTGATTCTTGGGAGTGACTTGTCCTAGCACTGCTCAACTTCTGTAGCTCCCCTAATTTAGAGAGCATGTAGAAGATGCTCAGTTTGCAATTTTTTTTTAGGATTCCTACAGCTTTATAAAATAGTCACCTATTTTACTTTTTTCCTTGTAGGTAAATATTTCATGCTTCCTAAATACATCAAGTGATAATGTATGGGGAATGGAACCATGTGAACATGACTTATGTGCTTATCAAACAGTTCTTTGGTTAAAATTCTGATTTATTGAAACTATCTGTCATTGAACAAACTACTTACTGCTGCATAAGTTTGTTTAATTCCATTTTTTCAATGGTGTGTTTATTGGTGCTGCTGTGTTATGCTCTCAGCAATGCTACTTGCTAACTGCACCTTTTTGGTGTCCTTCCACCAGTTCTAAAAATGATGGAGTTGATTTAAAATAGTAATTAGGAAGGGAAAGACTGACCAGCATCATTTGAACATGAGATGCTAAAATTGGGAATGGCACAAAAAGTCTTCTAATTCATCATAGTGCTTGGCTTTTATTCTTCTGCTGGTGAGAGGGTAGAGAAAAATTCCTCCTTATGTCAGTGCCTGGCATGGGCAGCTCCAGCTCTTGCACGGGAAGGGCATTGCAGAGAAGAATCCATCCCTGTTCCTGGAGGGGAAAAGAAGGGAGTAGAGCCCCTTAAAACCATTGCAGTAAAGGCAAAATGGTAATGGGAGGGGTATGTTGGCTGTTGCTGGAGATAAGAGAGACACAATGGCAATCCATGGTGGGAAAAGTGGTTTGATAACAGAGTTGTCTCCTCTTTAAGTCAGTGAAGTGAAGTGATTTACCCAAAACTCCCTGGTTTAAACCAGGGTAGGACCTGCTCTTTGAATTCTTATCTCTGTTCTTAAGGGAAAAATTATTTTCCATTACTGAAAAAAATCCCCAAATCAGATACCTAGTTATGTTATGGGGAGAGTCAAGAGACTTCACTATGTTGCTGGCAAACATTTTAGCAATGTTTGTAAACTATATATAGATTCCTGAGTCATGTTTGTTAAATAATTGCTAGGCATAATTTCAGTCAACAAGAACTTCTAAAAGATACTATGAAATTGGTGTGGGGATGAATTCCTTCTAGATGGAGTTTCCTAAAGAATGCTGTGCCTGTTGTAATGTATGCATTTAAATTAAATTTAAATTTAATGTAAATTAAAATGTTACCTTAGAACCCTGCACAACGTAGCATCATTTCTAAGGTAATGTCATTTGATAACAGGCTTTTAAGAATATATCTTCTAAAGCTGCTGGATTACACCAGCAATGTTTCTGTAGAAAAGATGTTCCCACACAGCCCAGACTGGAGATGAAATTAGCCTGCATGGTACTTCACATGGGGAATGCTCCGTCTCCATTACCAGCTGGCTGAAGATCCCGATGTTCCCAGGCTGCTAAATCAATTCAGTGCATTATAAAACACCTTCCTGTGGGATGTTCAAAGGGCTTGCATCCAGCCTTGATTGTTGTTTTCACTGCTTACTCTAGGAAGGAAAACAGACATTGCAGAGCAGTGTAGGAGCTGGAGAAATCTCCAGAGTTTGACCTTCTGTAATTGCTTTCTCCCATTTAGCTGCCTGGTTGGCTGGCTGATTTTTAGATACCAGTGTTGTCAAGCATCAGATACTATTGTTAAATAAGTAATCAGGAATTCGGTGACAAAAATGAGCTGCCTCTTGCTTTACAAATCCCAAATGCTTGGTATTTTAACAAGAGAACCATCTTGTGTAGGCAGGCCGGCCTTTCTCACACGTGTTCTTTTAGTCTTAACCAGCTGTGAGACACAACTAGTTGTGTACAGAGCAGCTGGAAGCTCTTGCTCAAGCTCCAATGAGATGGAGCTGCACACGTCTGGTGTCGAGGGTTTTCCCAGTGCTCTGGGAGCCTCCTGAGGCTGAGGAGCTTCTCCTGAGCCCAGCACCCCCTCCGGAGGGAGCCGCTGGACTGGGCAGCAACAGGGGGAACGTCCCTGCCATTGCTTTTTTGTTTTGTTGTCTGTAGATCGTCAAGCCTTTTCCAGCCTGGCCCCTGGGGACAGCCAGCTCTGGAGCTTGCACTCCAGTGGGAAGCTCTCCCGCATATTTGCAACGAATTATTTACTAGTTGCAGCTCTTGTTGAAACTGTTGCTGGGTTGTAGCATGATGGGACCTGGGGAGTAGCAGCTCTGCCTTCACCT
>WYEA01002177.1:0-11258 GCA_033558465.1 Alcedo atthis | reverse complement strand
CACCTATAAAACAGAAATAAAAATATCAATAGAACTGAATTCTAAATCAGATGTGAAAATGTCTTTCTTGGGTTTTTTTTGTTGGTTTTTTTTTTTGTTGTTTTTTTTTTTTTAATCTATTTGGGCTAAAAAATCAATGGGAATTTGCTTTGTGACTATATTTCCAATTTCAACTTTTGATCTGCATAAGATATTCACAGACTAGAATGATCTTAACCTGCAAGAAGTCCTAAAAAGCACAAAATGTTGAGATGGTGACAATTTTCATGTAAACAAGTGTATACTTGATAAATATATAGATTTTACTGGCTCAAGTTCAATCAAAATAATTCAGTTTTCTGGGGTGGTTCTCATTTCTCTGAATTTTATCCAATTTAACTAAAAAGCTGAGATGTATTGGCTTCCATTGATTGTGGAAACTAAATGCCAACACTTTAGCCAGCCAATGTTAGTTGCAATGAGTCTAAACTTTAAACTCTGACTCAGTAAAAGAACTACACATCAAACCCCAGACAGCAGATCCTTCAAAATCTGTCTCAACTCCTTACTAATCATGGAGATACCTTACTTTTTTTACGTTAAAATACTCAAGGTGGGGAACTGCTATATGTGTGTCTGTATTTGTAACTCCTGCTACGACAAGAATTCAGAAACAAGATACCATTCTGACTGAGTGCCCTGTAGAGTTTTTTTTTCTGGGAGTTCAGTGTGTGAGATTGAGTTCCACACAGTGTGTTTGCAAATGGCACAGATTTTGAAAACATCACCAGAAAAGGTTGATTTATCCTCAGTTTAAGTACCAAGGGGTTACAATAGTCCTGTGAGAGTAGGGAAAAGATGGTCTCAAGCCTGACATTTTCATGCTTCAGGAAACTGCCTTAACAGTCAGGCTGCAGGCTAATCCAGGCAGAGGGCGGAGGAAACATCCATATATCAAGAAAGACATGTATCTAAGTTGAAAGGAAAGTAAGGTGGTGATGGTTTGCCTTTTTTTTCTTACCTCTTTCTTAATCCTTTCCTGATGTTCCATTAACCATACAAAGAATTCTTTCATTAACTGCAGCTTGAGTAATTTGTAGAGCGTCAAGATGATCTGACAAACATCCGTAAAACATATTTAACCTTATTTGTAGGAATAATTCCAAAGTAGGATGTGAAACAATTAGTATATGATTTCTTGTTCAATAGACAACTGCAAACTGCAGAGTAAATAACTGTATCCAGGATCTCTTGATCCCAGAGAAGGGTAACTGGTCTCTTATTATAAAGAATGATAAGGTGTTATTTACTCTTTCTTTTTTTTTTTTTTTTCCACTTGCCAAAATGTTGACACATTGAGACAATTAATCCTCATTCAAACAATGTTCCCTGTTATATGCTTCCTCTTTCTGTACAATAATCAACATTCTTATCACTGTTTTATCTTGTGAAAAAAACAGAGAAACCAAAGAACCCCAAAAGGTACCCTGCACAAAGATACATAGAAATGGAAGCAAAACAAACTCACTGCTTTTAGTGTCCTACAAAAAAAAAAAACAACCTAAAATCAAACCCATCAAATGTAGATGCAAGAGTTGCTAATGAACAATATAAGAGTCCAGTCCAATTGAACAAGCTGAAGACTGCCAATCCTACTCTCTTTAAGTCCTAGCAACCAAAACTTGTAAAAACATTCCTCTTCCAAATCATTAGCAGTGGTGATAATTGTAGGGACATGAGTCTGAATTCCTTGTGGTGTTGAATGTCAGTCTTAGAACTGCTGTTCTGTTTACTTTCTTGTCTTCAGGGTTAATGATATAGACAGCTGAACAATTGGAAGAGAATTTAACTGTATATTGCAAGGTTTTTCTCAAGTGCCAGGAGGACAGATGACCCTGCTGTTCTTTCATTTTCTACCTGCCCAAAATAATTTTTCTGTAAAACCTCTTACTAAACTTATGCTTGCAATAGTTTAAAACTGTAGTTTCCTTTCATTGTGGACTTGTCTTTTCAAGTGCCATTTCACACCTTATTTATGATACAGTACTAACTTGCCATTGTGAAGGCTTGTATTCTAACCTCTCTCAAAACACTGAAACAATTTATAACACAGAAAAGACATTTGAAATGTAGAAGAAGAACAAAATATACTTTAAACCTATTAGTATTGTCGTATGAGGTAATTTTTTTCTTCTCTCTTAGCACTGAACAGACTCACAGATATAGGAAGACTGGACTGAAAAGCAGAAAAATCTGAAAACACACTAAAGGGTTCACATAAACACTCCTCCTGAACAGTCTTCCTAATTCCCTGTTACATTTCATGGATCAAGAGATATGATATGACAGAAAAGAGAACAAAAATGTACTCTACATAGCTATTCCAAGGCAGAATTTTTGTGCATATGGGTCCCTTCAGGGAAAAAATATGCACAGTATGATTTTTCCTTTATTTCACATTTACCTACTACAATATCAGAAACTTCAGTATCTCAGACAGTTTGAAAAATCCTCCATCTTCTTCTAAAAGATACGGAAAACCTCAGAAATAAATTTAATAGCTTTTATCCACTTCTTGTAACAGACAGGGATTAAATATCTTTCTGTGACCCTGAATCTATAAAACGTCTATCAGGTAGAGTATACAAGTTGCTTGGCAACCTAACCCAAACAAGGATCAAGGCTAAATAAGAGCAGATAATAAATGTCTGAGAGATCAGGCATGTGTATTCCTATATTGTTAAAGAAAAACCTAAAAGGAATGAAGGAATGACTTTTAGATTGCTTCCTGGAAACTGGTATGAGATCTGGCATAATTACAACATGAACTCATTTAAATTTTAAAATGGATATTATTTAATTAAAATTTATGTTGGAGGGAGTGCAAAACAGCAGACACTGATTTACACCCTTTGATTATGCCTTACAATTACACTTTCAGACAGGTAAGCTGTCACTGTATAAATATAACAGTCAACTTTCAGATTTTGTCACCAAAACTAGAAACCTGCTGTAAAAAATATGAAGAATTTAAATTTTCTAAATTTTTTTCTCACTCCACTTTTGGCTACTAAACAAGATGCACTCAGAGAAAAATATTTTGCCTAACAATTCAAACATTGGAGTAAAGAAATCTTATTGAACATGTTCTTGCATTTTAGAATACATATGTATTTTTCAACAAAAGCACTTTCTCTTCCAGTACAAAATTAAATTTTTGATTCATATGCTATGACAGTTTTTGGGAGGAAGTGAATTTTCTCTAGCCAGTCAAACAGAATAAGGCAGAAACTTCACTTTGATTAGGAGACTGAGGATAATTATTAAATACTAGACCTGTTCTTAACTGTTAGTTTTAACTATTGTTAGTTGTCACTTCTAAATATTTTGAAGTTCATTTTGAAGGAGATGAGAATGACTATCTCTGACCTGAGTCTGGGAAAGTTAGTATCATATCTCCACTCATGGCCAGTAGTTGATACCTGGCAAAAATGCATAAGAAAGCAGCAAATAATCTTCCTTTGTGTATTTTTATACTTTCCAGGTAAAACTAGAGACTAAGTCAGATGTTCTGTTTTGAACACTTGTTGTGACTCCTTTCCCAGTGTACTCATCCTTGTTTGATAAGCTCTTGAACTACTGCTTCCACAACCCTCTCCTGTAATGAGCTCTACAGCTTAATTGTTCACTCTGAAAGGTTACTTCTCTTTCTTTTTAAACTCTGCATGATGATATCAGTAGGTGTTTTTCTAGTTTTGTATGGGAAGGAACAGTAAAAAGTCATTCCTTAGCCTTTTTTCCTTACTGCACATAATTTACTGATATAAATGCCATCACTTCTGTATTTTTTTTCTTATTGAAGCAGAGGACACATATTCTTCCTAACCTCTGCCAATAAGTTGTTTCCATTATCTCTACTTTTTTTTTTTTTCTTCCCAGTTTCTCTGTAAGTTTCTGAGAGACCAACAAGAATTTCATTCAGTATTCATTGAAGGGGAATTATCATAGATTTATACAACATCATGACAGTAAAACTTCTTTTCCCAATTCTTTTCTTCATAAATCTGTATGTTCTGACATTTTCCTCACTTCTTCTGACTACAGCGTTGATATTTTTGGGAGTCATGTTCTGTGAAACTGCTAGGTTTTTCTGTTTGCATATGCCATTATTCTGGAAACTGAATGTGTATTCCTGTCCTTTGTTTCCTTGTTACAGATCGCAGTCTGCATGAATACTTCTCCTATAAAAATAATAGGCTTTTTCTTTTCAAAGAACTGTTGGTTAATATTCTTACAGATAGTGGCAGTGTACTAGATAATTTGTGATGCTTTCCTGTTGAGAATTCTTTTACTCTGATCCTTTTTTAAACTTATTAATTCTACCTAATCTTTTATTATTGTTATGATTCTCACTTTCTCTGGTCTTAGAAAAGTTATTTAAGTAACAGATATGTAACTCAATACAACACCAAACCTGTGATTTCTGTCAGTTTTCAATTAGAAGGCAAGATTTTAAAAAACAGCTACTGATTTTAGAGACTTAACTGCACAGTTAGACACTTTAAGATGGTAACTCTTCAACGAATAGTTGTAAAGCACCTCATCTTAAGGTACAAGCCTTGGAACAGGTCAGATGAGTCAATCATTAAAAATCCCTGGGGGTTTTTTTTCCCTCACAAAATAAAAAGAGAGCTTATATGATGACCTTGGTTGTAGAAGCCTACAGATATAGGGGATACAGACATATCCCACCTTGCTTATCTAGACACAGTTTGCATGAGAAGATAACATATTTGGGGCATACCTAATGTCAAAGTTATCAGCTTTCTTTTTGTTGCTTAGAATGAATAAACAGGAAAAATTGCACGCATCTGAAATTTCTGGGGTCAACTAAAGTCTTCTGGATGTTTACAGCCCTCTTGATAATGTGCAAGCAAGAAAACAAGAGAAGAAAATTCAGGCTCATTTGACAACAGTCTGCTTGTAAACCTGTCAGGAATCCATGTACAACATTACCACTTCTTGGTAAACATCTTCTTACACTAAAAGGAGGGGGCTGCTTTTATTGTTCTTTAGGGTGTATGTTCTGTTGTTCAACTAAAAAAATATGGGTTTAAGTTTCTTAAGGCTAGCATGGGCATGGAAGAGCAGATTCATCACCTCACATAGACTGCTTAATGCAGGCAATATTCTAAATAGTTCTCAAGGGAAAGGTTTCAGAAGTGCATTTAATTGCATTTTCCACTTCTTGTAACAGCAAGGGATTAAATTGAGACAAAATGTAATGGAACCAGCTCTTTTCTATCTGCTTAAAGAAATACAGGAAACTAAATGAAAACTGTGTTTATTAACTTGCTAAGAAAAAAAACCTTATCCAAAATTAATGAATTTATAAGCCCATTACTTCTCATGACTAATGGATACTTCTTCAGCTGGAATCTAAATGAGTGATGTGAAAGGTTTAAAATAAGGACTGGAACCTACTATATTCATTCACAAGTGTTTAATTCTCATAACTTGATTATGCTAAGGAAGGGCATTGAAGCATCCATATGAAATGAGAAACAATACTCAGATATTGTATATTACTCAAAGAAGTAATAGGTGGTGTTAGTATTTTTATCTGTGAGAAATGTATTCTACATGGCTCTAATACTTGCATATTATCATTATACTTGCATATTATTTCTGGAAGTAATCTTCTACAAATTATATTATTGTAAAATTTGTATTTATGCTGTTTCTTTTTTTTTCTAGAATTTTTGTGGTTTTTTTCTGGGAAAAGCAACAGAGGAATAAAATATGCCTTTTCAGTCAAACAGTGACAGTGATTGAATCCCCATCATCAGTGTGGATCTGTAGCAACCTGCATGCTTCAAGATAACTGAACTTAATTAGTAAGCAGTGACACTCTCCACTATGAAGGGACTGATATGAAAAAAAAACCAAACCAACAAACCCGAAGAAAAACTATTTAAGGCTCCAAGAAAGTTTTATCACTGATAGTTGTACTTGATATTAACTTTATGCTTTTCAAAGAATAGTGTTTTTAACATCTGTATTCCCATAAGAAATATATCTAGAGGTGTAACACTTGACTGCCTGATTCACTTGACCAATTAAGAGCATAATTTTAAGGCAATAGCACAAAAGTTATTTGAAATATTTCTAGGCTTAAAGTGTCATGTTATCTCGAGAACTGAGCTCACAGGAAAATATAATGCTAGTCATGTTGAATCAGATCATAATTTCAGCAAGGCCAGAATTCAATTTCTCCTTGTTGCCAACAGCAGAACAAATATGGTAGTTATGTGGTAATGGTCCCTTGCATGTGTTGTTTATTTATGACAATTTGTTGCTAAAGGAATTTTCAAGGCACGTGGAGAATTGGGTCTGACAGGTCTTGATAAACATTTCTTCCAGATATTAATGTGACCTTGCTTTTTGAGCTCAATGTGCAACATGGGGAAAAGTCAGTTCCTGCTTCTTGCTCCTAGAAAAGTAGTCACAACTTTAGAGGAAATTAGAAAGCAAATGACAAATTTCCTTGCATAAAGGTAGTAAAAGCTATTAGGTGCGTGGTAAACAAGCAAAGGAAAAACAGGCTTTTGTATACATCTGTGGTGCCAGTCATTTGACATATCTGTTCCTCCTTGCTACCATATACCATCCAAGAAAACTTTGTGCTCTGACGTTAGGTTTAAGCACCTTTGAAACACCAGTTGACATGCACCCTTCTTACTTTGGACCTGTTGCATGACCACATCAATTTCTATTAGGTGTTACACTTTAATAAGCAGTTAACTTGCTCTGCTTTTAGTTACCAGGCTTCCTGCAGGTGATGAAGTCTCAGCTTGAGGCCTTCTTTGTGAATGACTCTAGGCTCAAATCTTGACAGGATGGGTTGGCTAATTTTATAGTTTAAGTGGGAGGCTAAGTTTGATGGTTAGGCAGCTGGTCCTCACTCTCTGACATGAGCTCCTTCCATTTAGCTGGGGATGAAGACCTGTTCCTGACTCAGACATCAAATCAAACTTGACATACAGTGACTACTGGCCATTGTCTGTATGCTGATCTGCCATCTCTGCCTAAACCTAGGTGTTTAGATGGGCATGGCCTTATCCTTATTATAATAGCCTGTTCAGTTTCCATGAAATTCTGAGAATTGTATTTGACCTGAAACCTTAGCACTTTTTTTTTTTTTTATTATTATTATTGCAGAGTAAATAAAGCCCTGAGGTTCAAATCCTGAAACCAGATGATACTAACAATACAAAAGATTTTGAAGGATCTTTCACTCTGATTTTTTAGTCTTGAGAGAGACTTATTAAACACTAACTTGCAAAGTCCAATGCATTTTAATATATTTTTTTAATATCACAAGACATTCTATGATCAACTCTTTTTTTTTCTATTTCAAATTGTGTGATGACTCCATCTTCTTCACATATGTATAGCCTTATTTCTCTCACCCTGCCATCTTGTCAGCTTTGTTTTATTTTGACAAACACAACTGGGAGCTACTTAGTGTCTGAAGTGAGAGAATGAAAAAATAAAGGCAGCTTTTAAACTTCTTCATTCAGCCTGCCCTACACGCTCTCCCACAGCTCTTCAGTGGGTTAGTTTCATTTGGTATTGAAAAATAAAATCAGGTGAACAAAGCAGAATGCAACTGGATTATTTTTTTTTTTCACCACTAAATTAAATTACTCAGCTGATCAGATGAAGGAAGGAAGGCTCTGGAAATTCAGAGAAGTGATTAAAAAAAAAAGATATAAAACCCTTTCTATTTAAAATGTAAGAGCACTAAAGCAAGCTTTTCTCCTATCTCCATCCTCAATTACTCTGTTATTCTGGTTGTATTGTTTACTACAATATACCTCATTATATTGTTTAATACAAATTCACTAGGCAGTAGAAAAGAGTGTTTCTTGAGAGGTCTTGCTGCAGTAGAGGTAATCTAGAGAGGCTGATCGACTGGAGCTGCCATGGGCAAATTAGAAACTAAGAGGAACGGGAGACTCATGGTAAAAAGAGAAGCTTTGAAACAAGGAGAGACCGCAGCTTTTTTAACTGTGTTTAGCATATTCATTCTTGCTCTTGTTCACAGTCGTCATAGGGATCTACCTGAAGAGGACTTTTAAACTGTGGTGCAGCCTGCTAATTACATGTCCATACCCACATGTACTCTTGGGTTGCCTAATTGCAACTAATCTCAATTTATTTTTTTTTTCTTATTCATCTTGAAGATGGAAGACTGCAGACACTGGAAAAAATATATTTTTTTTCCAACAAAATGTAACAACTACTGTTACAGTGTCCTAAGTTGAAGCACCTGACTTCTACAATATCCAGAAGAATTTTGGTGTTCAGATTTAGTATTCAAATTATTTGTTTATTACTAGAACCAGATCATGCTGAGCTGAGTAAAGGAGCTGATGAGCTCAAAATGTATCATTTGTAGGGGAAGAAAGGAATTTTTCAGTGTGTTCTCAGTTGGATCACCCCTGGAATTATGGGATCTTCAGGCTAGAAGAAAGCTAAAGCAGGAACAACTCTAGCAGATCTGTGTCCTTATATTCATCACAGTGGAATTCACAAATATGGCTTCTTTAGTAGGTACTTGTATTAGCTTCCCAGATGTGAACTCTGGAGTACCTTAAATCCCTGTCTTCTCTGAATTTAGGCTTTTATTCTGACAAAGTGAAATATATCTCTGCAACAGATTTGCAGTAGCCTTACAGGAGAGTACCTAGGGCATAAAGTAGAATGATGAAATACTGGAAAGGCTTTGAATAAAGTAAATAAAAAGTGTATTTTTTTACTTTATTATTCAACCTTTCAAATATGCATTGCTAAATGAAAAAAAAAAAAAAAAGCTGTATTTTCCCATTTTAAAATGATGTATGAAATGCTTGAAACAAAATAATGTGGTAAAAAAAAAGGCAAAATGAAAAATAAAGTATAATATCTCCAAATTTAGCTTTTCAGTTTCAAGATCTTTGATGACATGGCACATACTTACCTTAAAACTTTATTTGGAATCCTTTTTTCTGTTGGATTATGTTAGAGAAATGGTATGACCTAAATACACATCTGATTTAAGCAGATGCCTATCAAATAATTTGTGGTGTGCTTGTATGTTGTTCTGTTATGCTTTGAGTCCTTAAAGTAATAACTGTCTATTAATTTCCTTTTTTATGCTGTTATTATTTTTATTAAAAACAAATTATAATATTGCATGCTCGTGCTCTCTCACTTTTTGCTTTATTTCTTCCTCTGTGTCTACCCAACCTCATGTATAATATAGTCTGAAAATCTCACAAGATTTTAGCATACATATCATTAATTATAGTCTTTAATTTCTATATAACTGAAGAGAGACATGGATTATTTTAAAATTATTTGTGTGTGGAAATAAAATATTTAAATGCCTATTTTTCAATGTAGACTCTTACTGTACATAATAAAAACATGAGATTTGTGTACTAAAATGAATTACATCTAACCATGCCTATTTGCCTTGCCTTTCAAATACAGGTTTGTGATATATGCATACATACCACAGAAGGTCTACTACTCTCCCTTCATCTACCTATTTGGTCATGGCTTAATAGAAGGTTTTAATATTATTCAAACAAGACTTCCCTTTGGTAAATCCATTTTGGCTACTCCTGATAACCCTCTTTTCTTCCATGTAGTTAGAGATGGCCTCCAGAATGAGCTGCTTCAACACCTTTCCAGGGATGGAGGTGAGGCTCACAGGTCTGTAGTTTCCTGTGTCTTCCCTCTTGCCCTTTTTGAAGGCTGGAGTGACATTGGCCTTTTTCCAGTCATCAGGTACCTTTCCAGTTCTCCATAATTTTTCAAAAATGATGGAGAGTAGCACAGAAACAGTATCAGCAGCTGTCTCAGCACATGTGGGTGCACCTCATCAGGACTCATGGATTTGTGCATTTTCAGTTTATACAAGTGATCTCTAACCCAGTCCTGACTGATTAACGGTGTCTTTCTCTCTCTAGTTCTGCTCTCTTACTTCCAGTGACTGGGGTTCCCGAGGGCTGGTTTTGGGAGTAAAGACTGAGGCAAAAAGGCATTCTGCAGCTCTGCCTCTTGAGTTGAACTTCATGAGGTTGTTATGGGCCCACCTCTCAAACCTGTAAAGGTCCCTCTGGGTGGCAACCCTTCTCTCTAGTGTGTTGATCACACCAGACACCTTGATGTCATCAGCAAACTTGCTGATGATGCACTCAGTCCTACTGTTCTCATCACCAACAGATGTAAAACAACATCAGTTCCAACAGCAATCTCTGAGGAACATCACTTGTCACTGGTTTCCACTTAGATATTGAACCACTGACTGCAATTCTTTGAATGCCAGTTCCTTTTACAGAGTAGTCCATCCATCAAATTCATGTCTCTCAAATTTAGAGACAAGAACTTCTTGCAGGAATGTGTTGAATGCTTTGCACTGTTTTCATGTAGATATGATGTCAGTTGCTCTTCCCTTATCCAACAATGCTATAGCTCCTCGGTAAAAGATCATTAAATTTGTCAGTCACCATTTGCCTTTGGTGAAACCATGTTGGTTACCATCAATTACCGCCTCACTTTTCATGTGCCTTAGTCTTCAGGAGGAAGGACCCATGGGATTGACTGGGAGTTCCAACAACCACCTGACCTGGCCCTCAAGACATGGTATAGATGTGATATCTTTCAAATGAACAGTTCAGGATGAACTTACTTTCATTACTTTCATTCAGTTGCCTCCCTACATACTAAGTTTCTCCTGGTGTACAGAATGTATTTATTAAATAATATATGCTACAAGCCTTGGATAAAGAGGTTCAATTGAGGTCAGAGACATCAATACCAACATTATGTTTGACATGTTCAGACACAGTCAGCAGGTCTTTCTAATAGCTTGAATGAAATGCTTTTTGGATGAGAGAGGGACATCTATTATCTGTATAAGGACTAAAGACTGGGACACAGTTCAAGTAACTTTACATCTCCCACAGATGTCCAGGTTTGAACTACTCCCTCAAGATTTATTTATAGTCAGCAAAAAATAGTAGCCATTCTTAGGCTGCAGTTTGTCTGATGTCTTAGATGTTCCTCTCTTGTGAATATTAGGATTACATGAGCCACTTAAGTTTCTCATTCTCTCCATAGGGAACCTCAGATGACTATGTCAGGCCATGATCACAGAATCACAGAATCACAGAAATTAGGGGCTGGAAGGGACCTAGAAGATCATCTAGTCCAACCCCCCTGCC
>WYEA01002176.1:27606-45515 GCA_033558465.1 Alcedo atthis | reverse complement strand
CTGAGATGATGGCCCTGCTCTAGCTGAGATGATGGCCCTGCTCTAGCTGAGATGATGGCCCTGCTCTAGCTGAGATGATGGCCCTGCTCTAGCTGAGATGATGGCCCTGCTCTAGCAGGGCTCGGGCTGGGTGACTCTGCAGCTCCCTTCACCCAGACACTGCTGGGGTTCTGTGATCCACAGGCACACATTCCTGGTGTGCTGGCACACTGGGAAACCCTGTGTGTTAGTGGCTGAGCTGTGGAGATTGACAAATACTCTCGTGCCTGGAGTGTTTGGGAGAGGATTTTGATACCCTTGTAATAAATAAATGTCATTTCAAAGTATTGAAAACCTAGAAGGGGCTAAGAGAACACCTAAAAGCAGAAGACTTGTTAGTAGCTTAAACAGAAAACATTTACAACTGGTTTGTCTGGGATGAAAAATGTTTGCTTGCTGACCATATCTGAAAACTTGTATTAGATGAACTACTTTTTAGAATCCCCTTTGGTTTAAAACATGATTGAGGACCAAAAACTTTAATGCTAAGCTTGCTGACAAACTGTATTGCAATTGCTGAGTGAAAATGCAATAAATCTGGAGGATATTGAAAAAAATCCTTGATGTTTTCTGAGCCTGGGGGTAAAATGTACTGGTTTAATTATTCTGTGCAAGTTGGTGCTATCAAGTGAATTTCTTTATTATCATGAGAAGCTGAAATTATTATTTTAAGCTCTTATTTGGTTCTTTTTCTTCTCCACAGAAACTTATAGCATATGGGCACTTGACAGGGAATGCTCCAGACAGTACAGCTCCAGGCAAAAAATTAATTGATAGGATTATTGAGACAATATGTGGCTGTTTTCAAGGACCTCAAACGGACGAAGGGGTTCAGCTACAAATAATAAAGGTAATATGGTTAATATTTCTAATACCTATAGTGGTGACAGCAGGATGACAGAGCTCCAAAGCAGAAGTGTTTGATTTGTAAATATAATGGCAATTTAAAAGTATTTTCTTAGCCAGTTTGAGGTGGAAACTGCCCATTTTGTGCTCCTCTCTCCCACTGCTCAGTGGGTGAGTTTGTGGTTGTGACCTGAAGTCTTGCACACAGGCCACTGGGTGAAATTTCCCAGCAGCTCAGTGGAGCTTTCCAATGGTGAGGAATTACTGTCAAACCATCCTGCACTCCCCGTGGGGAGGGTGGTAATTAAGCAGCACATTTTAAAATGCAGTTTGGAGTTACTTTCTGAGCTGCAGTCCAAGCTGGCATTGGCATCACCATGGCAGCTTGGTGCTCTTGTGCTCTAGACTTCTGCTTCAGGAAGGTCCAAGTCTTCTTCCCATGGCTCTCAGGAACACATGGGGTTGGTACCAAGAGGTGTTTCTGGGGAACCTGAGCAGTTTCCTGGTTTTACCCATTAATTATGGGTGTTTATTACTGGAAATGATCATGCCAGCCAAGAGAAGCTCAGCACCTAGTGGGGCTCCCACCCCCTGCTGCTACAACAGTTGTCTTCTGAGTGGCTGAGATGATGAGCAGTGGTGAAGAATACAATTAGTTCTGAGGAGAGGAGTGTTTGTTACCTCCTCTTCTTGTGTCTGTGCAGTATCTGGAGGTGTTGATGTTTCCTGCAGATCCTATTTCCTTGTTTTCCAGCAGAGAAAGCAGTTTCTCCTCCTCCTCACAGCTCAAACCTCCCTTTTCCTTCACACACTGCTCCAGCAGATAGTTGTTCCAAAGGCTGGGCTGTGCTGCTGCTGTCTAGACTCGTGTTGTTTTGCCCAAGCATCAAAAACATTTTTTGTGTTGGGAAGGGAAAGTTTTGCTGCTGTCAACTTGCAGTGCCTGAAACAGGTATCCCATTCTCCCTGCAAAACCTCCTCTCCAAGGGCTGGGACAGAGAAAGCTCCAGTGGAAGGACCCAAAAATAGAATGAGGTGATGCTAACTGTTTTTCCAAAGGTCTCCTTTGTGCCTGAAGAACAGCCATGGGGAGCAGTACAGTCAAGTAGGCTTTTTATTCTTTTTCTTAATCATCTCTCCTCAGCTCACACTGAAGATGGATGAAAACAGATGAGCTAAGTGTGACAGGAGGAGTGGGAACTCAGCTGCCAACAGCCTTGAGCAGCAAATCCTTACCATGCTAGAAAAGAGCAGCCTGCTGCTGGGAGTCCATGGGCAGTGAGCTGCTGCAGTGCTGCCTGTGCTGACCTCTGCAGAGAGGAGCTTTTCTGCCCAGTCTTTGCTCCCAGGCAGTGGCCTCCCTTCTTCTGCCATACAGTTTGAGTTGACTAAAATAACTTTTTAAAGCATACAAACAAACAAAAGCAAACAGCTGAAAAGCACCTGTGGATTTTTTTAGTGGTGTTTTGTCTGTAATTGTACAAATTGAAATAGCACAGGTGGCTCTGTGCCCCAGATGCATTGCAAAGCAAAGCAAGCAGTGAGTGTGTGGCTGGGAGGAAGGCAGAGCTCTTGTTGTTCCACCTCCCAAGGACGTGTGTTGCTGTGCAGCAGCTGGGGATCCTGTGTAATCCTGCTCAACTGTTCCTTCTCCTGGCCCTGCTAGCTGGTGAGCTGGGAGCTGAGCATGACTCAGCCTGAGCTGGCTCTGCATGGCCAGCAGTGTGAGAGGTATTAGGCAGAGATGGAAGTTAAAATGCTTATTTCATCTCCCTGCACCTTTTCCCTGGTGTCCTCAGTGCTGTGTGAGGTGGGGCTTGCATTCTCTTCTCCCCACTGATCTGGGCAGTGGTTTCTGGAGGGGTAGAGGGAGCAGGGAGTATTTTGTCCACTTGTTGGTGCTGTGTGTGGACAGAGGTGCTGGCAAAGTCAGTAGGAGAAAGGAGTTTTGATAAGTAACTCACACAACACTCCACTTTGGGTTTTAACTGTGATAAGCTTAGGATGAGGTTGTCATTGCTCCCAGTTCTTTCTTACCCTAAACATCCCATTAAATCATTAACTCTGTCAGAGTCTAACACATAAAATTCCCTGATTTCAGTGTAAACAAGCCCTGTTGGGTATCAACGTGTGTGTGCTCTCCTGGAACAAGCTCTTCCCCTTTCCCTACACACCTCTGACATGACTGCACACCCTGCCCTCAGCTCCATCTGCCTCTGCCTGCTGTTTCAGCCACATGAAGAGAGTGCACTCCTGATTTCTGTGACCTGATCTTAAAAAGAAAAAGAGAAACAGATGCTGTCTCCCATGGGAGGAAGGAAAGAAGGGACTTTCTGCAGAGGGCAACCCACTGTTCTGGCACCTACACAGTGTTTATAGGGGTAGTTGTCCCACTTAGAGCTGCCCAGGCTCATGCTCTTTGTTCTTCATGTCAGATTTGTTTGTAAAACAGCTTCTGGACCCTTTGGATTGCTTTCCAGATTTAACAGGTAGTCTGTTGCTCATGTTTTGTGTCTAGAAAATGCTAGGATGACCTTTATTAACTACCTGTCTGATAACTACTGGTTATTTCTTGCTGTTACACACTATGGAACATCTATTTCCCAGACACTGATTAAAAACAGTCTAAACTGAACTTGGTGTGTGCAAGTCTGATATGGCCACAAGAATACAAGGGAGAGCTTAAACTGAAGTTCAGTTAGTTTATTTTAGAACTAATCCAATTTTGATGTTTATTAATTTGCAAACTATTCGACAAGAGAAGTTGGACTAAAATATGTGTGTGTGTGTGTGTGTGTGTGTTTGCTCATTCAGGCTTTGCTCACTGCAGTCACATCTCAGCACATAGAAATCCACGAGGGAACAGTGCTGCAGGCTGTGAGAACATGTTACAATATCTACCTAGCAAGCAAAAACCTCATCAACCAAACCACAGCCAAGGCCACTCTCACACAGATGCTCAATGTCATTTTTGCACGGATGGAAAACCAGGCAGTGAGTATCTTGGGGTCCTTAACACCAGCTCTGGAGAGCAAACTGGCTTGAGAGCTTTGTTTTGTCATTATTAGTAAAGCTGATTGGCTTTCCTAACAACGTGGAGAGAAGAATGGAATCTGGTGACTTGGTTTTGTGCTCTGCACTCTGAAATAGGTAGAGATGTGGGGGTTTTTTTGGGGTGAAGGATCCACTAAACTCAACTTGACTGTGTCTCACAGTTTGCTGCTTTCTCCTGAGGCTCTGTCTCCTGTAGCCTTTTGGAAGTGCTGCTCTCTTCAGTTTTAATTCCTGGGTTTGTTGTTAGTTGTTTGTTTTTATTTTCCCCTTTGATGTTCAGTCAGTTCCTATTACCTTTGTTTTTATTTTAGTCTTCCCCTCAATTCCACATGCTTGTAGCCTACCAGAAGGCTCCTGAGTTCTCCAGTGGATCCCTCTTTGTCAGAGCTTTCACATATAATAAATACAATAAATCTGTCCTGATTTTCTCTGTGCAGTGCTTTATATGTGGCCACATCCCCTGGCTGAACTCGTGCCAGGATGGGCAGCTCTGGGTCTTGTGTAGCTGTCACCCCTCTGCACAGCTCAGGTGTGGAGCTGTGTAGAGCACAGTAATGAATCCAGTAATAACACATGCTCTGGAAGTGTCCCAGCTCTCTGAAGGTGCTGTGTGAGCACAGACAACAGAGGCTTTGTGTTTGTAAAATAACATACACCCTGTGTACACAGCTCATTGTTTTGTTTAGATCCTGAAATTCCTGTGTGGTTGCAATGTTTGTGCAGCTTCAGGAAGCCAAACAGATGGAAAAGGAAAGGCACAGGCAGCAGCACCATCTCCAGCAGTCCCCAGTAAGCCAGCATGAGCCTGAGTCACCTCAGCTGAGACACATCCCCACCCAGACTGACCAGCTGGCCAAAGAGCAGGAGGGGGAGCTTGACCACAGCTCCAGTGATGTGGACAAGAACCTCCAGGAAGACCTAGAGGCAGAGAATGGATCTGACATCTCCAGTGCTGAAAACGAGCAGACAGAAGCTGACCAAGCCACAGCAGCAGAAAGTAAGCAGGGCATATTTCTGTTTCATGCAGGGAGGGAAGAGGTCTGTAAAAGGAAAGGCTTGAGGAGTGGGGTTTCTTTTCTCTCTCCCAAGGCTGGAGTCAGGCATAGATTTCAAAGAGCTGACTGACCCAGAATGCCTGTTGTCCTTGTTAACCCTCATCACCTGGGTCCTCTAGTCCCACACTCTTGTAGTCACTGTGGCAAAAATCCCTCTCTGCTCCTGTGTAATATTGTGGGAATAATACCTCAAAAGCTGTAACTTTTCTGTGTTTAATGAATGTGGAAATACAATATTGATGTCTTTTGCTGGCATAGGCCTGTAGACTAATTACCACGTAGAGGTTAAATACTGGAATGCATTTATTTTGCAAATGCTGTTTTCAAAGCCTTCAAACTGGGTTTCTTTAACATATACTTTCCTATTAATAGATTTGCAATTGAATTTTTAAATATTAATTGCAAGTAAAATATCTCTTTTGTTTCTGAGCTTTTCATTAATATTTCTTTGGGTTTGTTTCTCTTTCTAAAGGTCTTTCTAAAGCTGATGGAGGAGCTTATGATGGAGAAAGCAATGAGTGTGAAGAGAAGGCCCAAGAGATTGTGGAAAGCATTGTGCAGGAAATGGTCAACATAGTAGTTGGAGGTACTGGGTCAATATCTCTGCAGGCTCAGACACTGATTTACTCTCTCTGTGAGAGATTAATGCTCTTTTTCAAATACAAATTCTTGTTGCTTTGTTTTTTCTGTTCTGTTGCCACATAAACCCAGCCCCACAGTGGGGCTGTCTGTAGTAGCAGTGTGGCACTGCAGCTTTCAGTGTGTTGGAAGGTATAGATGTGCCTTCCCCCCCCCCAAATACTTCCTGGGAACTTGGCAGACCAGTGAACCAACCTGGAAATGTTAAGTAATGTAAAGTTAGAAGTTATGAAGTTAGAAGCAATGTAAAGTTAGAAGTTGTTTTTTTATCATTTTCATTAGTGGGAATTAAAAGTATTCAGTACTTTTTTAGTTATAAATGCCATGTAATTCTGCCTTAAATGCCTCCTGATGCTGCTTTGCTTTGGCTGGTTTAGTATTTGAAAGTTAGGCTTAAAAACTCTTTTTGGTGTCAGTTCTCATGTCACGTTTGTTTGTGTATTTGACATCTTTCCTGGCAGATGTGGAAGGCACTGCTGAACACACAGGTGGTGATGGCACAATGGTCACTTTAGAGGATGGCAGTGACAGTGAGAACATTCAGGCCAATGGAATTCCAGGGACTCCAATTTCTGTTGCTTACACACCATCTTTACCTGATGACAGGCTGTCTGTCTCTTCCAACGATACTCAGGTACAGGCAGCTGTCTCTGGGGTCATACTGAACTGTAGATGCTCTACCTGGGGTCATACTGAACTGTAGATGCCCTACCTGTGGCCCAGAGCTTGTGCACAGAGTGGTTGAAATCATTCCAGAATATAAGTTACTCAGATAAATTTAATTTTTATCCTGGCATATTTTTAGCTGCCCTATAGAGTAAATCATTCCAAGAGCAGAGAACTCAGTTCCCTGTTTCTGAATCTGGAGTTCAGGGTATGCAGTGAAGGCTGTAGCCAATTACAGACACACTTGTATGATGTCAGTCTGCTGTTTTCAGATGATAAATAGAAATTCCAAGCCTGTAGCATGACCTTACTGGAGTGATTTCGAGTCAGAAGTTTGGTGCCTGAGAGGATCTGGTTTTCAGTAACAAAAAAGATGTGATAAACCACTCCCTGTGTTGTGTCTGACACCAGCTTGTATCAGTTGACAGGGATCTGCTGTCAGAGCATCCAGAGTCACTAGGTTTGGGACTCACACAGTCACATATGCCACAGAAAGAACAGGTTAACATGAAACACCTTAGAATGACAGTATAAGGACAACACAGAATTGCAAGAACTTAGTAGAGGTGATTATTGTGCTGTAGACATTTTCCCAACTGTATCTCACCACAGATATGTCACTGCTTTCATTCTCTTAAAATGGCAAGTTGGGGTTTTTTTTTAAACTAGTTATCTGCTGAAAATGCCTGAAGGCAATTAACTGCAGGTTACCTTACTTAAACTTGACCTATCTGATTTCATTACAGTCTGCAATTAATTCTTTTTACTCAGGTGGTAATTTTTATTAGTGAGTTTGTTGATTTTAACTGGACTTGCAGAGCATTTTATTTTGTTTTAGTTTAGTCTTAGACCATAAAACTGTAGTGAATTGGTTATATTTGTATAATATGTTAACTTCTTGTTGCTAGGAGGTGGGGAATTCCCTACACAGCCTGCTAATGCAAAATGGAATACTGAAATATGTTAACTTCTTTAGGAATCTGGAAATTCTTCAGGACCTACTCCTGGTGCTAAGTTTTCCCACATTTTACAAAAGGATGCCTTCCTTGTATTCAGGTCACTGTGTAAACTCTCCATGAAGCCCCTGTCAGATGGACCACCAGATCCAAAGTAAGTAGGATTAAGAGTTCTCATCATGAATCTTTCCCACTTGCAAGTTAAAAATGAATTATTTCAGTGTTTTTGGAGCACCTTCAGTGATTGAGGAAATAAAAGGATAGTAAAGAAGAAGGCTTAGAAAACTGTGTTGTGAACAAAAAGAAGCTCTCTACAGATGGGTGCCAGTGTTGGCAGAGAACTTTGCTTTTCTGATCTTGAATAGAGTTTATATGTGGGGGTTTTTTTTGCAGATGAGGATCAATTGGTAATAATTTTCCAGAATAATGTATTGCTTAGATATTAAACCTGTAGTATGACTTGTGTTGACACTCAAAGGCCCAGCATTCTTCAATTCCAAGCTCTACCTTTTAAAGCAGGTAACTTGAAAATAGTTTTGATTAATCACTGATATGTATCATGAATTTAATCTGGGAAGAAAAAAAAAAAAAAAGTAGTAGAAAGGGTTTTGAAGGGTTAGTCTGGAACTTGTTGGTGCTGTGGAAGGCAGGACATTCAAGAGTGCAGTCTGAGGCATGGAGGAGAAAACTGCTGTTGAGAACTTGCAGGAAATGCCAGGGGAACCCTGTGGTTTTAGTCACTTCTCTGAGACTGACTGACCATGTATTAAAGGCTTTACTGGATTAACTCTCTGAGGAAGAGCAAGAATGGCTGCTCAGGACTTGGAGCATCTCCTCTGAATCCACGGAGTCCTTGATGCTCAAATGAGAACTGGATAAGCTCTTCATATAGAACAAATTGGAGGAAGCAGCATTTAGGGCAACAACAATTAGCTGCAAAGACATCCTGCTCTTGGAAAAGTGCCTGGAATTTATTGGTGGTTCTAAGGCATTGATGGCTTTTTGAACTATTACAAACAGGCTGTAATTGGAAGAGGAGGTGTGGGGTATCTGCAGCATTAAAGAAACATCTTATTTGCTGCTTTAAAAATCATCTTTCCAGTGAAATCAGCTGTGGAGTCTTTAATGAAAGTATTTTTAAATTTTAGTTAACTGGATGGGGAGCTTTAGCTTAAAATCTCAGGGCTGGGATTTGAGATCAAGGTTTTGCTTCCTGGGAACCTGCTTAATGTCTCCACCTCCTTTCTCCCTGGAAGAAAATAAGACGAGGGGGAAATTTCTTGAAGGTTCACTTTTTAGTCCTTCAACTCGTTTTAAATGAAGTGGGGTTTACACATCATCAGAACTGCTGGGGCCAGCAAGGTAGGACCAGTCATCAGCTGACATTTGCTGGGAGTAGGCAGTATTTCTTACCTTATTTATGATTGAAATTCTCTGTTGACTGCAATTCTGGTGTTTCATAGCAAAGTGTGGTCTGGTCGTGTTGGCTCGAGGTGATGCCTTTGAAAGAGGCTCTTGTGCTGGGCTCCATGCAGCTGTGTGGAGAGCTGCTCTGCTGCATTGTGTTGTCTTGAAGCACTCAGGCAGTGTCTGGGCTGTAGTGCAGGGGAAAACTGCTGCTGTTGTGTCTGATAGCTGTGATCAGGCAGTGGGTGGCTGTTCAGGGAAAGCTCTGCACTCTGCTGCTGGGTGAGCACCTGCTCTTCAGGACACCCAGGTGAGCAGAGGTGGGAATGCTCTTCCACCAGAAGCTCTTCACCCAGACACTTGATTGTGTTTTCACAGATGCAGGTTTCCCTGGCACTTTTTCAGTGGTGTGTTTTGCTTTCTGGCTGGTTTTGGTTGGAAGCAGAACCAGAGGCAGAGTTCTGGCAGCACTTGGAGCTTTCCCCAGGCAGCAGGGTTACCGAGGAGCCCTTGACAACACTGCAGTTGCCTGACTCTGCTGCTGCTGCTGCTGGGCTTTAAATAGCCATGGCCTGTGTCTCAGCTGGCCTGGGAGTGGGCTGGGGCAGTGGCTGATGAACAGTTACCAGGTCCTGTGTCTCAGAAGAGAGATGCCAGTGTGGGGAGGAAGAGGGATGGGTGGCACAGCTGGTATCTCTGGTGGGACTCTGCTGCCCTGCTGGCAGGAGGGGAGGAAGAGGAACCTTTTAGTAGTCAGTGCCTTCAGGTGGGCTGGGTGTTTTAGGTGGCATCTGCCAACAACCCACTGAAAGGAAAGGTTGCTCCCTTCCTCCTCTGGCTAAGAAGGGCAGCAGAGAGTGGGTCAGTAGTAGTAGAAGCAGCAACTAGAAAAGTTTACTCGTGCCCACCTCCCTGCCTGGAAGCACCCACTTCAGCAGACCAACTGAACAACTGCTCCTACACCAGCTTGTGCCAAAGCTGGGTTGATTTTGTGGGCGTTGCACACCCAGTGGTGTGCAGTGGCTCTGTTAGGGTGTTGCTGACTGCCTGCTGTGCTGTACTGCAGATCTCACGAGCTGCGCTCCAAGATCCTGTCCCTGCAGCTGCTCCTGTCCATCCTGCAGAATGCAGGGCCTGTCTTCAGGACAAACGAGATGTTCATTAATGCCATCAAGCAGTACCTTTGTGTTGCACTCTCAAAAAACGGAGTCTCGTCAGTCCCAGAAGTTTTTGAGCTCTCCCTTTCCATATTCCTTACCCTCCTCTCAAACTTCAAGACTCACCTCAAGATGCAGATCGAGGTACGTTACATGACTTCTAATTTAAGGGGCAGGGAGGGTGGTAAGTGAAGGTTGGTTTGTATTTCTGGGCAGCTTGCTCTTGCTTAGATGAATTCCCTTTCCTTTCTGAGCCTCAGCCCTTGCGTGAGGCTGCAGAGAGCTGCATTTGGCCCCTGCTGTGTCAGTAGGATGTCGTGTTCTGGTCGCTTCTCGGCCGATTTTGATGCCTTTTTTGGGGAAGCAACAGTAGAATTTTCCAGTATTTCCTTAAGCAGAGCTTGGAGAGAAACAGGACTGGGCTGAGCTGCTCTGCTGGCACCCAGCTTGCTTCACAGAGCTCAGCACTCTGTGGGTGGGTGGTAAATCCATGGCACTCCAGCTGCCCTGGCAGGAATGGGGTGAGTTTCCATCTCTGCCATCCTTTCCCAGATTCCAGACAGAGCTGAGGAGAGCTGGATACAGGATACTCTGCTGTGGCAGCTCCTAGAATATGCTGAGCTAGGACCATGGTAGCAGGGCTGCAGTTCCTCCTCACGAAGATGAAAGCCAAAAGCTTGATGCTGCCACACTGGCCATCTACTGCACAGTGCCAGGGACAGCAGTTTCTAGAAATTCACTCTTTTCCCTGCTTGTGAGTGAAGAATTTCTCCCAGCTACTGCTCCTAAAGGTTATTCTGAAGATGTGGGTAGACAAGTAGATAACTTCACATTCAGTTGTGTCTTGGAGCTGTAAGAAGAGCCATATGCTCTGCTTTGTAATATGCAAAATCCCTGTATTTTGGGACTGAGGCTGCATTCTTCATCTGTCTAGCAAATGTTGAGCACATTTTAAAATAATAACTTCAGATTCTATTGAAAGTGACCCTCCTTTTGTCCTTTGACTGAAATATTCAGCTCACAGTAGCCTCTGACAGGTAAAACACCTTGAGTGCAGGTTAATTGCATCGTAGCCATGTTTCTAAATTGGTCAATGAAGATGTTGGCAGCAAATAGAATCCTAGGTTTTGGGGTGTCATTTAGCTGTCCTTAGCATTGCCATCCCTTCATAGCTGTGAAGAAGCCTTATTTTCAGGTGACCAAATGAAATAATGAGCTTTTTTTTCCCCTCATTTTCTTTTCCAATATGCTAGGAATGAAGTCTCAGCTCAGTGACATGAATTGCAATAGGTAACAGCATTAAAAAAATATCTGAAATGTAAATAATCAGCGTGGTTTGGAGAAGCTGTTCATTCTGAGAGATGTTTGTCCAAAGCTGACACCAGAAGGAAGAGGTCAGCTCTGTGTTGAAAGCACAGAGTTCTTAAAATATAGATTAAAAAATCAGAAAGCAGCAAATATGTAACTAAGGGATGCTCACAGCACGACCTTGATTAACATTTTATGTCTTCCTCTGGATTACATAAAGTTATGGCTAAAATCAGCCTAGTACCCTTGTGTGTATTTAAGGGCTTGAAAGTGTTTAATCTGCTGTGCTGAATTTATATTTTCTAGGGCTGTTTTCCTTGTTGAGACTAATAACTGGGACTGTGCTGTGTGCCTTTTTCCCTGAAGAGGCCAATAAAATGGAAATATTGTTAGTGGTTTTGCTTGAGGAAATAGTTTACCATCAAAGTTGCTTAAAAAGCAGTGTTGCTGATTTCCCCCAGACACAGAACTTAAAGCAGAATTAACCTCATGCTTTTCTCTACCTGGCTAATAGCATAAAACTCTATACAAATTCATTGATACGTGGGAATATCTAATAGGAAATGAAGTGCTGTGCCTCACCTTTCTTCCAATAATCTAATGCCACAGGGTGATTATTTTGTGTCAGGTTATTTCCCTTCTGATGAAGGCCTGATACTTTAAATTGGTGTAAGTGGCAGGTGGTTTGTTTGTGCCATAAAATCAGCATCTCCTAGAGAAAATCCATGGTAAGATAACACCTCTCCCTTCAACATCCCAAATCAACTCTCAGCAGCACTTTACACTTCTTTGTTAGTCTGAATTGTCCCTCAGGTTTTTACATCTTCTGAGTGATCAGAATATAAACCACATTTTCAGCTGGACCAAACTCCAGAAATACATCAGTAATAATTCACATTCCTAATCTGAATGCTGCATCTCCTCTCTTTCTTATCTCCTGCACCTCTGAGGTGCTGCTTTCAGAACCACATCAGAATATTGCCCATCAAAGTTAGTGACTTCTTTTTTTAATAATTTTATTCTTTTTTTTTCTCTCTTCCTGGAATATTTATTAGGTTTTCTTCAAAGAAATTTTCCTGTATATCTTGGAAACTTCAACCAGCTCATTTGATCATAAATGGATGGTGATACAGACTCTGACAAGGATATGTGCAGGTATTAAAGACCCTTTGCTTCTAGTGTTTACATTTTTATACTAAAGAACAAAACTGTACTTGCCTTTCATTAAATGATCATTTCATTCTGAAGTCTCCTGCTTTAGCAGGGGGGGGGCTGGACTGATTGATCTCTAGAGATCCCATCCAAGCCCCCCTCTGCTGGGGTTGTGTGATCCAGTTTTTGTTCCAGGTTTGACAGTGTCTCTCTGCCCACAGATGCCCAGAGTGTAGTGGACATCTATGTGAACTATGATTGTGATTTAAATGCAGCAAATATCTTTGAAAGGCTGGTGAATGACCTGTCAAAGATTGCTCAAGGAAGGGGTAGCCAAGAGCTTGGCATGTCCAACGTTCAGGTAAAAAAATTCCACCAAACTTTCTGAGTTTCATGTCTCTTGGCATCAGAGGTTTGGAGTAAACTCTCCATTGCACTGATGTGTTGCTTCTGAAATCTTTTCTAGGAGTTAAGTTTGAGAAAAAAAGGATTAGAATGCTTAGTCTCAATCTTGAAGTGCATGGTGGAGTGGAGTAAGGATCAATATGTAAATCCCAACTCTCAGACAACACTTGGTAAGACACAACTCGTGTTTCTTTTGGCTTTAAAAGAGGCACTGCAGCACTTAAGTGCATTTTTAAATATATTTTTATATATATATATTGATACTGCTGATGACCAGATTGGGAAAACCTCTTGCATTAAAAGGAGAGAGGAGTTTTTGTTTAGTATTGTTGTTTTCCTAGCCAAAACAGAAGATTTCTCTCAAAATAAATAAGATTCTTGGAGATAACCCCAGTAGGATTTAGAAGCCTTCAGAGAGGATTTGAAGATGTGATTTGATTTTTCTTTCTGCTGCTGTATAGATTTTGTCTGTATGTAACCCTTTCTAATTGATAGGCCAAGAGAAGCCCTCAGAGCAGGACAGCAATGAAACCAAACACCCTGAGACAATTAACAGATATGGAAGCTTAAATTCCTTGGATTCTACTGCTTCATCAGGCATTGGCAGCTACAGCACACAGATGTCTGGCACTGACAACCCAGAGCAGTTTGAGGTCCTAAAGCAACAAAAGGAAATAATAGAACAAGGAATTGACTTGTGAGTGCCCTTTTATCACCCGTGGGGGGGGTGGATTCTTTTGGAGCTATGAAGATTCCTGGGTTTTTCTTCCTTCTCCTCATAGATACTCATCTTGTGTTAGGAAAAAAAAAAACTCTGGATGTAACAGCACTTACTCTGGTGAATGGTGCTGAATGGTGTCCCCTTTGGAACCTGTCAACAGTGTTTTGTGTTAACCTAGTTCCTCACAGCTAGAAGATGAGTACTCTGAATGTTTGTTCTTCTTTTTCTCCAGACCTGCTTGTCTAAAAATAAGATTCTAATATTTGGGTTAAAAGATCGTTGAGCTGGTGATTGGCCAGACAGGATCTGGTTCAGTGTGTACACATTACTGATGGAAACACCAATTGCTTAAGCTGATAATCCTTTGATGAACTTGTCATAATTAGAGCCAGCAGATAGCATCATCTCAGTGCAGTCACATGAGTCTTCTGTGGGATTCCAGCCTCACCAAAGTGAGGGGGCTTTGTGCAAAAAGAAACTTCTGTAGTGACTTCTCAGTCCCTGGACAAATGCCATGGCCTTTTAATGTTTCACATGGCAATAGTTAGCTGGTCTTTGTCCTCTGTACATCTCCTTTCTAACAGACACCTCATGAGTTCTTGATTGGTTCATACAGATCAAGACAGAGAGTAACAGGATGAAATTATTTCCAAGCCAAGACTTTACTGTTTCTGTGGAATACTTTTTCTTCATAGTGCCAGAATAAATGATAGTGTTTAGCTCTCTTTCCTGGGAGCTGATTGGCAGCCATGCTGGCAGTTACATAGCAGAGAGGAGCAGGAGGCTGGTTACAGTGCAAAAAAAAACCCCAAAACATAAAATCATCCAGTGATGAAGGGAATAATCCCAGCAGGGAGTAGCTCCTTCCTGTCCCATGCACAGTTTGATACAGGAAAAAATATTTAACCCATTGATTTTCATCCACAATTATTGACTCTCTACTTAAGCTGGTGAGACTTTGTACAGGAGCAAAAGGGTTAACTCTCATTCCACCCTCATCTTGATTGTACAGGTTCAATAAGAAACCAAAGAGGGGGATTCAGTACCTGCAAGAGCAAGGGATGCTTGGCACTACCCCTGAAGATATTGCTCAGTTCTTGCATCAAGAGGAGAGATTAGATTCAGTAAGAAATCTCTTTTCCTGCTGCTTGTTTTTGCTCGTGCTGATGTTGTTGCACTAATTGCAGATGATGTGGTGTGGTTTAAAGTGTAAATGTTCCTGTGCAGGGATCAAAAGGACACTTCTTTCTCTTCTCTAAGGTGGAGCATGCATTAGAGCTGTACCCTGGACAGCCTGTGCATCCTGCAGTTCAGCAAGGTGCAGATCTTGACTCAGAGCTTGTCTGCAGTTGCTGCTGAAGCTGGAAGCAACTTCCCAAGCCATGTGTACTTCAGGGCAGTAAGGGACTGCCAGAGACACTGACTTTCAGAGCCAGCTAAAAAGCAGCATGCCACAGCAGCATGAAAAGCAGGTTTTGCTGCCTCCCCAAGGAAAGTTATTTAGTCCAGATGAGTTATTTGAGTTTATTTACAGCTGCCAGCTGCTGCTGGACTTGGAAGGGTCCTGCACTGTGTACCTGAGGAGACTGGGAATATCTCATGTGGGTATTGTGGTGAAAACATCAGCTTTCTGAAATGGCAACTGGGCTCAGGAGCCACCCCCCTGAGGAAGGGCTTCCCTGTGGCTGTGCTTTCAAAAGTCACAAATCTCCCTGTTAGATCAGCCAGTGAAACAGATACTGAGCCTCAGTTCACATCTCCCAGCAGCTCTATCTGAACACACAGTTATTTTCACTGGACTCTGTTGGCATTGACAGTGACCAGCTTGGGTATGAGTAGCAGCTATTTATACTGGAGCACCACTTGCATCTGGTCGAGATCTGCATAATAATAAATGGGGAATAAAGTGGAGTTTAGTCAGCTTTTCACTCCTGTAGTAAGTTTCCTAACTACAAAAATCATTGCAACGGAGAGCAAGCAATCCTTGGTAATATTAACCAGTGGAGAGCAGGCAGATAGGAGCTTGGGAGAACATTACCTGGTAATATTAACCAGTGGAAAGCAGGCAGACAGGAGCTTGGGAGAACATGATGATGGAAATATGGCCCAAACACTTTGCTTGGGAGCAAGGAGGAGAAGCAGGAGTGTCTTAGTTACCTGATTCTTTGCGTGGCACGTATGGGCAGTGTGACCCTTGGACTGATGATTCCAATGTAAATGCACTGGTTTGTCTCTTCTGTTCTTTCCAGACTCAGGTTGGGGAGTTCCTGGGAGACAATGAGAAGTTTAACAAGGAGGTGATGTATGCCTACGTGGACCAGCATGACTTTTCAGGGAAGGATTTTGTCTCAGCCCTGCGCTTGTTCCTGGAGGGCTTTCGTCTGCCAGGGGAGGCTCAGAAAATTGATCGTTTAATGGAGAAATTTGCTGCTAGATATTTGGAATGTAACCAAGGGTAAGCCACACACTGTCTTCAGAACCTGGGAAAGCTGAATAATAAAGGGAAAAATAAACCCTCACGTGTCAAACGTGCTGTTTTTCTTTCCTCCTCCAGGCAAACTCTGTTTGCTAGTGCAGATACTGCATATGTTTTAGCTTACTCCATTATCATGTTGACAACTGATCTTCACAGTCCACAGGTAGGCTGCTAAAAAATGGCTGTGTAACCTGTACACATCTAACTTCCAGGCTCTGTGACAGTGTAGCTGTAACATCTGGATGCTCAGTTTCACACCAGGCTGTGTGGAAGGAGTAGGGTGGCTTCAGAGGGTGCAGCTTTTAAGTGAGAGTTTCACAGGTGTGGAGATTCTGAAGCTGCTTTGGTTGGGCTTTTGCTGTCAAGTATTTCCCTACTCTGTGTTGAATGGGAATAGATCTATTAATAAAGGAAATTTATCAGTAAATTTTGATAGAGCTCACTTTTGCAGTGTGTGCTGGTCCAAGCTGCAGTGATCAGCCACCATCATTCATTCAAGAGTGTTGAACTCTTAGGGGGTTATGGGATGATGTTTAAAATACAGTTTTTTTGGTAACATCTGTCCAGTTGATCTGTGGCTCCTGTTGGGTGTTTGTGAGTGTTGTAGTGTCCACGTGGTCTTGAGTGGCTTTGTGGATCTGACAGTGTGATCTTGCACATGATATTGATATGATATCTTTTGATATCAAGATTGATATCTTGATATGTTGGATACTTACATCTGAATCAGCAGGTTTTTGTCCTTAATGGTAACTTCCCATCTGTTAGGCAGCATTGTAACTGCTCTGAACTTGCCTCTTGTTGGCACTAACAGCTGCTTTCTGGGCTTCAGGTGAAGAATAAAATGACAAAAGAACAGTACATTAAGATGAACAGAGGCATCAATGACAGCAAAGATCTCCCTGAAGAATACTTGTCTGCTATCTATAATGAAATAGCTGGGAAGAAGATTTCAATGAAAGAAACAAAAGAATTAACTATACCCACAAAATCCACTAAACAAAGTAAGCAGTTGGAATTCACTTGGAATTTAGCTTAATGGGTGTGATATTTATGTGGTCAGTTGAGGTGATGGAGAAGAGATGTTTGTTGTACAAATCTTAAAACTCTGTAAAGGTTTAAAATTAGATTATATTTCATACATAAGTTTCCTTAAAATGTATTTATTTGGTAAAAGAACTATCTTGCTGCTGTGGTGATTCCAGAGTGTAAAGAGAATTTAAAAAATACATCTGAGTGTGGCACTTAATGAAAAAATTCAACTTATTACAATAATTGTTAAAGATGCACAAATGAGAGGGAAAAACTGTCTTCACAGGTGTTGCCAGTGAGAAACAGAGGAGGCTCCTGTACAATTTGGAAATGGAACAGATGGCAAAAACTGCCAAAGCTCTCATGGAGGCAGTGAGCCACGTGCAGGCTCCTTTCACCAGTGCAACACACCTGGAGCACGTGAGACCCATGTTCAAGGTGAGAGGTGTGCTTAGATGCTGAGCTAGAATATCACTCTGATTCTTACTACAGAATACTGCCTGGCTGACAGGGCTGGGGGGAAATACTGAAGTTTTGTGTCTGCTCTGTCGTGTTCATTTTGTAAGTTATTTCACTTGCTCCAGGACAGGAGGGATTTTGAGCCTTCCAGTTCAGTTTCATTTACTCCCTGCTGGTAGAAGCTGCATCTTGATATAATGGAGGAGTTATGAGGAGTGTCTTGAGGGGATGAAAGTATGAAGACTAGTTAAAAACTTCTTTCCCTTCTGCAGGTAGTGGTCCTTGTGTGCCCCCTCTGAGCTGCTCCAGGGCAGGGAAGTCTCAAGCCCTTGCCCAGCACAATAAGCAGCTGGCTCCCTGGAGGGGGGCTGCTGCTCAGCCCCAGGCACAGGCTCATGAATCAAAGAGTCATGGAATCGTTTTGGTTAAGACCTTTCAGATCATGGAGTCCAACCCCCCCCAGCCCTGCCAGGGCACCACTGCCCTGGGTCCCTCAGCACCACAGCTCCAGGGCTTGGAAACCCCTCCAGGGGTCAC
>WYEA01002176.1:0-17594 GCA_033558465.1 Alcedo atthis | reverse complement strand
CACCCTGCTCTAGTGGGAGGTGTCCCTGCCATGGCAGGGGGTTGGAACTGGGTGATCTTTAAGGTCCCTTCCAACCCTGACCATTCTGTGATTCAAGACTCTGCCTCTTAGGAGCCTTATAACCCTGTGCTTCCTTCTGCAGGCCTTCAAGGAATACACCAGTGATGACATGAATGTAGCTCCTGAAGACAGAGTGTGGGTGAGAGGATGGTTCCCCATTCTCTTTGAGCTGTCATGTATCATCAATAGATGCAAATTAGATGTAAGAACCAGGTAACAATCAGTATTTGTAATTCACATTTCAAAAGGCTTGTTTTACACTTCTAAAATAGAAATGGCTCCCTTTGTAAACATGATTGCAGTAAAGTTCTTAAGATTGCATGTTAGGTGTTAGGGAATAAAATGTTCCTTTAGAATAAATCTTCCTTTATATTAAATAAAGAAATAACTGATGAAGTTAGGTGGCTGTGAGTGCATCATGTTAACCAGGCAAGTGCTCTATTTCCCTGAGGTCCAGTGTTCAGATTGTTCCATCACTTGTTCTTTGGGAGAAGAGACCTGGAAATACTTGTTCCTTTATTTTTGTGGTCTACTTAAAATAGGAAAACTACTTGTTTAAATTGGAAATTACTGCAGTTCTCAAAAGTATTTTCTGGCTGTTGCCTGTGACTTTTAAGTGCTTTTTAAAGGAGCTGATTTTTCTCCTTAGTGTACTGGTGTGACCAACCCACATCAGATCAATGGATGAGATTCTGCCAGTATTTGAGTGTGGGGTTGCTGTTGCAGTTGGGTGTGTTTGCTTTAGCCCACATCTCTTTAACTCTTACTGTACATCATTGTTTCTTCACCTCAGGGGCTTGACAGTGATGTTTGAAATCATGAAGACATATGGCCACACGTATGAAAAGCACTGGTGGCAAGACTTGTTTCGGATTGTCTTCAGGATATTTGACAACATGAAACTGCCAGAGCAGCAGACTGAGGTGAGATCATTTCCATGAGACCTGGATTTACAGCAGAAAACCTGAGTAGTGACTAATTAAAGCTCTACCAGAAGACTGTGAGACAAACTTGCATGCTTGCCTGGTCCACCTCTGCTCCTAGCATCCTTCTTTTGGGTTCTTGGCATTCTGCTGGAGGTATTGCCCCTTTCCCTAGCCTTTTTTAACCCATGGGTGTAAAATGTCTAGTAGCTTACAAACAATGGAAGAACACCATCAAACACAAGCTATCTAGGGTGTGTAAGACCTGCAGCTTCCACAGTTTGAGGCACATACCACTGCTCAAGGCAGCAAGGCTTGTAATCAGCAGCCAACTCACATTAGAAGAAGAAAATTCTGCTAGTTGGAAACCTTTTGAGGACAAGGGAAATAAACCCAGAAAGCAAACATAGCCCAGGTGAGCACTGTGCTTTCACAAACAGGTTTTGACCTGCCAAACCAGGACCAGGGAGTGTCCTGACAGGGAAGTGAAACAGAAATGGGCTGATTAGCACTTTGCACAGAACAATGTTAATGTTACATGCTTGATCAAAACTGTCAGCTGTTTGGGAGGCTCTACTTGACTGCCTGGGTAAGGACATGGCTCACATTGTAAATCTGTATTCCCTGGAAGTTTTTTAGAAGAAACACAAAAAAACTAGCTTGTTGTTAAACTAGGGTAGGGTTAGACACCAAGATGAATGTCCATCTTGGGACCTCAGGCTGGCAGACCCCTGTCAGCCCTGTCATTGCTCCCCAGGAGCAGTGGTTGGTCTCCTTCTGTGGTTATTTTCTGTGGTTATTTAAGCAAAGCCCAAGTTGAGGCTCCATGTTTGGAGGCTCCAAGGTCAGAAAGGATTTGCATGTCACTGGAAAGCAGCTCCAGCAGAGTGAACATCCATCTGCCTGTGGGATGGACATGCTGACAGTGCCACCTGGAAGAGAGCTCTGACTGCCCTGTTTTCCCCTCCTAGAAAGCTGAGTGGATGACAACTACCTGCAACCATGCACTTTATGCCATATGTGACGTGTTCACACAGTATCTAGAAGTGCTGAGTGATGTTCTCCTGGATGACATCTTTGCCCAGCTGTACTGGTGTGTGCAGCAAGGTAGGGCTGTGGCCAAGCTGTGTTGAAACAACGTGAGCATCTGCCTGTGGGGAGTGTCAATAAACAAACCCTGTTTGTCTTTTCCAGACAATGAACAACTGGCACGGTCTGGTACAAACTGTTTGGAGAACGTTGTCATCCTAAATGGTGAAAAGTTTACCCTAGAAATCTGGGATAAAACTTGCACTTGCATGCTGGATATTTTCAAAACCACAATCCCTCATGCGTAAGACAACTGTTCTGTTTATAAATATCGTTAATATTGGTGCAATTATTTCTGTGTGGGGCCAGTTCTTGGGCTCAGGAATGGCACTAGAGGCCTAAAGCCAAATGCAGCATTTCTGACAAAAATAAAACTGCCTAATAATAATAATATAATAATAAAAATGCAATTGTCTGTCCAAGGCCTTTGGGAGAAACACTGTAGTGAAAAAAACACAACACTTAAATTTTTACACTATGTGTGAAAGAATAAAATATCTAATTAAAACTGAGGTTAGTTGATTAGCTTATGGAACTATCTAGCTCTGCCTCTTTTTATACTTGACTTCCATTAACTGGAGTTAAACAAAGTGGATTTGCAAAACCCTGGTTCAGATTTGTATTCAGACTGACTGTGTTTGTGCTGGTTTGGTGTTTCCCAGGCTGCTGACGTGGCGACCAGTGGCTGGGGAGTTTGGCTCTGGGTCTCCCTCTGATGCAAAACTGGTAAGCTGCTGAAATAAAAAATACATGTTAAAAGCTTGCAAGAGCTTGGTACAAATATGTCGTGATGTGGAATAAAAGTCTACTTAGTTTAAACCCAGTTTGAATCACCTGAAAAAGGGGTTTTTTTACAGATGAAGTGCTACTTAATGCTTTAAAATGTCAAGGAATTAATTGAGGATGAGATGTATTTATTTGTTTGCAGCCAGGCTGGCTCCACAAGTTGGCTGCAGGTCATTATCTCTCTCTCTGTGTTCTAGGAAATGTCTTGTGTCTGGTGGGTCTCCATAATTCTGTGTGGAGGGTTTGAGTTGTTTTCTGTTTTGGGGCATGTTTTCTGGTTAATTTTGCTCCATATTCTCTTGGTTCTGGTGTCTTGATGAGAAGATGCTGGAGAGGGAAGGATTACCATTTAGATTGACTTGGTTTCCCTTCAGATTTTCTCTGGTAATAAGAAACATCAGTGTTTAAAGTAGAAAATCATCAGATTTCCCAGCACCAGTTGACTAAAGTGATGTAAAATTTTGATTTATTTATAAGTGGCAGCTCTGCAGGTACTTTACTACTGGTGAGAGTTAGTTCAGCTTTTGGACACTCTCCCAAGATTGCTGCATGAACTGCTTTATAGATAATGAAGCATTTGGTAAAAACTGTCAGAAATCCAATTCTTTCTTAGTAGGTCATCTTCTTAGCACAGCCTTCTTGAATGCAAATGGCAAACAGGGCTGAAGTGAATGAAAAGTTGTTTTTTTTTTCTGTGAAAAGTGCAGTGTGGGAGCAGCCTGAGCTCTGAAGAGCACAGCACTGGTGACCATTAGTTTGCCAGAAGTTGTCTGTAAGTTAATAATGCTTTGTTTGGTTTGTTGTTTTTTTTTTCCCCCTTTCTTTCCAGGACACAATCTCTCAGAAGTCAGTTGATATCCATGATTCTGTTCAGCCTAGAGCTCCAGATGGACGCCCATACCAGCCCAGCACAGGGGCCACAGTAGGTGAAGAGCTGAGTAAATCCAGGCCAACAGCAAGTGCGTGTTCTGCAGTCCTTTGCCATTTCATACCTCTTGGCAGTAGTGTTGAGCAGGTGGTGGACTCTTGAGTTACAGCCCCAACCAGAAACACAATGAGAGAGAAGATGACACTGGTTCATTCTTTTTTTTTCTTCATGTATTGTGACAGAATTCTGTTGGCACTCTGCGTGTCCATATTTCCACCTGGGCTTTAAAAGTCTAGAGTTCAGCTGCTAACTTCAGGCTTTTTACTCAAAGCAAAATATTAACAGTAGGTCTCATTATAATGCTCTGGAAATTAGTACTTTTTTGCCCTTAAGAGCAAAGTTCTTTCTGTTCAGAATGCAACAGAAGCAACAGCTGGGAAAAAAACCCCAAACATATTTAGAGTGACTTGAAGACAACACATCAAACCCTTCAGGTACTTGTGCAGGGTTAGGTGCTGCTGCTCAGAGTGCTCCTGTCTGGTGGCTTTACTCCTTGCCACAAGACCAAACACTGGCCTGAGCCTGTTCTGTCTCAACACCCTCAGCCCCTGGTTCTTGCCACTGTTGCCAGGTCACTCATGCTGGTGGTTGTCAGGCAGCAGTGAAGATTTCTCCAGTATGTGGCAGGTGACTTTAAAGTTAGGCAGTAGCTTTTGAAAACCTGCCAGCTTTAGTGTGGTGATCAGTCCTAGTTTTAGAAGAGTAATTCCAGTGAGTGAATTCCAGCTTGGTTTATGAATGTGTTTAAAGTTAAGCTGTTCTTCAACTTACCCCAGAGTAGCTCAAAGACAGAACAGAGTGTTGCATTTCTTCAGTTAACAAGCAATTTTGGTTTTCTTTCCCACACAGAGTTCCCAGAACAGAAGTTATTTGCTGCTCTTTTGATCAAATGTGTTGTACAACTGGAACTGATCCAGACTATTGACAACATTGTGTTCTTCCCAGCCACGAGCAAGAAAGAGGATGCAGAGAATCTGGCAGCAGCACAGGTGAGGAGGACTGGCAGCTATCACTCTTTGTAACAGCTTGTCTTACCAGATTCCAGTGGGTAATGTTCCCTAAGCTCCTCTAACATCATCTCAGTTCTGGAAGTGCTTGAGAACTTCCAGCAGAGCCGAGCTCTTGACATCACAGGGTGTCAGGGGTTGGAAGGGACCACAGAGATCTTGGAGTCCAACCCCCCTGCCAGAGCAGGACCACAGACTGTGACACACACACCTGCCATGAAATTGTGTTTGTGCAGCTCGCTGTAGGGATGCACAGAGGTGCTGTTCAAAGGGATGGGGACACAACTTCTGATACCATTTTAAAACAGGGTAGGATTGAGTGATCCCAGGAGCTTGCTGAAGACAAACCCGTGGCTTTTTACTTGAGATCTCTTTCTTTCTGTTCCCAGAGAGATGCAGTGGACTTTGATGTCCACGTGGACACACAAGACCAAGGCATGTATCGTTTTTTAACATCACAGCAGCTTTTCAAGCTTCTGGATTGTCTGCTGGAGTCACACAGATTTGCTAAAGCATTTAATTCCAACAACGAACAAAGGACTGCTCTCTGGAAGGCAGGTGAGTCAGGCCTTGGAGAAACAGGGGGAGCATGCTTTGGACAGACCCCAAACTGGGTCACACTGGGGCTGGTCAGTGAGCTGTTGGTGTCACACAGACCCCTCAGTGGGGTCGGGGAGCTCAGTGCAGGTGGATGCCTGACACGAGGGGGTGTTGGTGTCACACAGACCCCTCAGTGGGGTCAGGGAGCTCAGTGCTGGTGGGTGCCTGACACGAGGGGGTGTTGGTGTCACACAGACCCCTCAGTGGGGTCAGGGAGCTCAGTGCAGGTGGCCGGAGAAGCGAATTCCCTAAGGTGGCTCCTTCTGCTGCACGAAATGCTTAGAAGGAGAAGCTGGGGACTGTAAGGAAAAAAATACCCACTGAAACAAAGACCTGAGCATCTGCCTGGCATGTTCTCTAGGTTTCAAAGGCAAATCAAAGCCCAACCTGCTGAAGCAGGAGACCAGCAGCCTGGCCTGCGGGCTGCGCATCCTCTTCCGCATGTACACGGACGAGAGCCGGACCAGCGCCTGGGAGGAGGTGCAGCAGAGACTGCTCAAGTAAGGGCTGGGCAGCTGAGCCTCTGGGTGCTGCTCTGGATGTTAAACCCCTGTGTGTCCACCGAGCACCCTGAGCCTCCTCTGGCTTGTGTTGGGAACAGGCACAAGCAGCTGTCTCTTCTCTCTAGTGTCTGCAGCGAGGCGCTGAGTTATTTCCTCACTCTCACATCAGAGAGCCATCGGGAGGCCTGGACTAACCTGTTACTCTTGTTTCTGACTAAAGTCCTGAAGATAAGTGATGAAAGGGTAAGTAGCTGCTGGGAATGGTGTTTTCAGCTGGTGTTTACTGCTAAGGAGGAGCTCCAGGCCAGTTCTTCACGTGCAGTTACACACTTGGCATGAAAAGCTGCTGCTGCTCCATAGCTGCTCTTCACTGGGGGTGAAACTGCACGACAGGTACTGCCAGAGGGAGGGTGCAGGAGTGGGGAAATTAAACATGAGGAAACACAGAAGGTGCTAAAGCCCTTTAGAAGATGCTAAACCCCTTTAAAAGTGTGTGCTGTGCCTTTTACTGCCTTCTTCTGCTGAGGAAGAGAATTATTGGCTGCAATTGCTCAAAGAATTCCTGTTTCTCCTTCCAGAGCTACACATATATCACCCTGACCTTCTCCAAAGCCATTCTGCAGTAAATTAATCCATATTTAGATCTCCCTTTAACAAAACCAGGCTGAAATATTAAGTGGCCAACTGCATAAAAAAACCCTACCTTACAGATAATAGAAAAATTCTTCCTCTTGCAGAATAAGCATCAGCAAGGGGCAGTGTGTAGGTAGTGGGTGTGTGTCTGAGCTCATCACAGCCTCTTCTAGCCCTGCTGCCTGGGAAGATGTTCCTGCCCCTCCCGCGGTGGCTTTCTCCCTGGGGAGGGTGGTCCGTGTTCTTCGGTCCTGGGGAGGAGAGCTCAGCGTTGTGCGCTCCCCTGCTCCTTCCAGCGGCTTTGTGGCCGCCCCCTGCAGTCCCTTCTCTGCTCTCTCCGCAGTTCAAGGCTCACGCCTCGTTCTACTACCCCCTGCTGTGTGAGATCGTGCAGTTCGAGCTGATCCCCGAGCTGCGCGCCGTGCTGCGCCGCTTCTTCCTGCGGATCGGGCTGGTGTTCCGCATCTCCCAGGCGCCGGAGCAGGAGGCAGCGGGAGGCAAGCAGCAGTAGCCAGGCCCGGTATCCCTGTTCCTCACTGGGGGGCGGGGGGGTGGGCTGAGCTGTTCCCCGGGGCGGCCACAACGGGGTCGTTGTGTGTGGTGGGGCTCCGAGACACCCCCCACGCTGCAGCCCCTTTCCCGATGGCTTCTCCTGCCCAGCACAGCCCTGTGAGCACACTCAGCACGGGCTGCTGTGCCCCGGGGGGGGGGCCCGGGCAGCACCAGAGAGCAGCTGGTGATGGTGGCCTGGAGGGAGAAGGTTCCCAAAGAACTGGTATCTCGAGGTTTGAGCTTCAGCAAGAAGTACAACTCGGGAGAGCTGTATTCTGAAGGAAAAAACGTTTATAGTGGGAAGAAAACGGAGCTCGTTGTTCATGGTAAAAGATATTTAGCAACTGTGTCTGATACTCTAAGATTTTTGCACACTCAGGCTGTCTGAGACATCATCAGTAACCCTCCTCCTGTGAAAATGTACAGAGCTGCAGGGCTGTAATATAAACCCTCTGACACTAGACAGTTCTTCCTCTTGTTTATCTCCCTACACCTGATTTGCAGAGAATCTCAACACTTCATTCTTTACCAAATGCACTAGAAGTTTGGGGTTATTTTTCTGGGTTGTGATTTTTCTCTCCATCCCCCTCACTTTTTTTATTTTTTTCCACCCTTTTTGTTTGTTTCTGTTTCGTTGTAACCCAGAAGTTCCTGTTGCTGACTTTTGTCAAGAGCAGAGGTAGAAACTCACTGACCTACCTACCTGTAATATACTTGTTTTAGGGCTTTTAACTATAACGAGCCATTCAACTGATGATCCTTCAAGGACTGGAACTTGAATCACTGCAAACAAGTCTAGGTTGTGTCTGCTGTCAGATGTTTGGTTTTGGTTTTTTTTTTTTTTGTTTGATGTAGATTTCACTCTTCTGTACAGAATTTAATGTTGAATATATTCAAGTATCAAATCTGGCATGGTTTGGGGATGGTTGAATTTATTGGACATGTACTCATACTGTGAATTGTGCTCTGATGGTTAACAGATGAGATTGTCAAGCATTCTGTATTACAATGGATGTAGAAATTTTTTTCAGATGGACAAAATGTATATGGTACAGATATGTAAAGTTTTCTATGTAAAAAAAATTCTGTACAACTTTCTGTACAATATTTGGTTCTCATCTGGCATATTCTAATCAGGTTATAGGTCAATAAAGTTTTTGAACTCTTTCATCAGTGCAATCAAAACCAGTCTAACTCCCAGCGACTTGTTTTACAGTTTCCTTTGCTTCCAGAGGCCCCAGCCCTGGGGGCAGGACCAGGGGTGTCCCAAGGGTGACTGTGAGGAGTCCTCAGCTGGATAGGCAGAGGAGGAGCAGAGGTGAGTTACAGACCCAGCACCTGAGGAAGCAGCAGGGTGCTGAGAGGGGACTCAGGTGCCTGCTGCACTTGATGCTCAAATGCATTGACATCTCTGCACTTGGCTTTCTGGGGATTCAGTAACATGAAGCAGAGGGAGGGAGAGAGGGCTGGGATTCCAGGGAGGGAAGGGTTGGGATTTCAGCTCCACGGGCCTTGTGTCAGCACCTTTGATTTTTGTAGGTGAAAATGGAAGGGGCTGATGCTCCCAAACCTGCACCTAGCAAAGAAGAGCAGTGTGAAGCCTGAGGAAGTGAGTGAATCCCACAGGAGTGGTGTCCCTGTAGCTGTTGCCAGCAGGATCCAGCAGGAAGGGTGAGCAGTCAGTGCTTTAGCCAGGGGAGGGAGGCCCTGGGCCCGTGCCAGTGGGTGCTGCTGTTAGCCCAGTGCTGCTTGACAGCCACTCATGTCTGACCCCCCTGGCTGCCCAGGTCCTCCTTCAGTGCCCCTGTTCAAGCCACAGCAAGTACAAGTTTCATAGTTTGAGGGTGTTTGTTTTCAGCCTCACTGCTTCACTGGTAGCTGTGCCCTCCTAGTTAGTGAGGGTTGGTTTTGTGCAGTGTGACCCTCCCCTGCCTTACCTGATTGATTGCTGCTCTAGAGAGGCCCAGGAGCTGCTCTGGTTCACTGGGAACTCAGCTCCAGCATCATCACCACTCTTGTCTGTGCCTCCTTAGTTCTGGCACTGCCACAACAGCTGCTTCAGAGTGGCCCTAATGGCCTGGGTTGTTCATGAGTAAACATAAGCTGAAGGAGATGCTAAATGATTAGAATCATGGACTGGCTGGGGTGGGAAGGGACCTTTCAAGCTCCTCTCCCTGCAGGGAGCAGGGACATGGCAACTCCAGCAGGTTGCTCAGACCATGAAAATGAAGAAAGATGAAGCCTGCTTTCACAGTTTTAGTAACAAAATACTTTATTAACTCTTAAATCTGACCCATAAATTAAATATATTCAACAGTATCTCTATTTCCAGCACACAACAGGTTAGAGAGCACAAGGGACATTGCTAAGCCAGAGTCCATCAAACTGCTGAGCTTTCATGCAGGACAGGGCTCCTCACTGGCTGAAAAGCAAGTGCCCTTTTCCACATTACTGACTCTTGGTAAAGCTTACAAAGTCCCCTCTGCTGTTGGGTTCCTCTGTTCCCAGACAGTGCTGGAGTTTGGCTATAAACAAAGCTAAAAATTCACTCTGATTTAATATCAAATTCACACACACAGAGTTTTGTGGCAAGTCCAGCTCAGAGGCTGACTTACCTCGTATAAAAAGTGCAAAACCCACCAAGCTCTTCCTCCCCTCCCCACATCACGGGGCAAGAGCACCCCTGCCCTAGCTCTGCAAAGTCCACACTGCTCTTGCCAAGTGCAGCCCGGGCAGGGAGCTGTCCCGGGGCACCCCCTCAGCCGTGGGCCGTGGACAGGCCCTGCCACCTGAGCGGGAGTGCCCGCGCTGGAGCCGCCTTGGCCGGGCTGTGCTCGGGGTCCAGGACGCTCTGCAGTGTCTCCGAAGTGCCCGGGCGCAGCCAAGCCTCGGTCGCCACCGTGTCCGCGGAGCTGCAGCGACCGGCCTGGGACGGAGCCTGAGTCCAGGGGAGGGCGCCCGTGTCACCTGCGGGGAGAGCAGGGGCGGGTGTTACAGGGGACACAGCTGCTGTGTCTCCAGAGCACTTTCAATCGCACTTGTTTCTACTTAGCACCCATGTTGTGGGGAACTGGGCCCAGCCTGTGTCAACAGCTCAAACCTCCCAGGCTTTGCTGGGAGCCAACAGCTCCTCCTCTGCCAGATCAGGCAGCCTCAAAGGGCCGGGTAGGGAATGATGAGCACAGGAACAATGGAGGCTTTGGGAAGGATTAGCACAAAGCCTATCACCAGGGTCACAGGCCGTGGGAGAAATTCAGAGGCTGTAATAATTGGTACCTCATTCAGAAAGTGGATCTCAGGGCTGTGCTGGGTTTGCTGGGGAGCCTCTTGCCCCAGCTGCAGAGCTCGGTAGGAGCCCTTCCCACATCAGAATCTCTTGCTCACTGTTCAGCTAAAGGCTGGCTATTAATATGTGTTCCTTAATTACTGTAATTGCTTCGTGTTCTCTGCGTCTGCCCCGCGGAGCCTACCTGAGTAAGCAGCTTTGTGCTGGAGCTCAGCCAGGCCGTGCAGCAGCTCCTCATTCCAGCCCCTCAGCTGAGCCACGTCAGGGCTGAAGCTGCAACCTGAAGAGGAGCTGTCAGGTGGCAGCGAGGGGGTCTGGCCCCCAGGGACATCCTCCTGCAGAGAGCCCCAGAACACACGTTAAACAGCACCCTCTGAAAGGGCAAAGAGCTGCTGGAGGGTGGGGGCAGCACCCACAGCACCCCCCCCACAGGAGCCCCCTCCAGCTGGGACCTGCCCCGTCCTACGCACAGCGCACTCCAGAGCTCTCTGCTTCAGTCGCCGCCTCTCCCGTGCAGAAGGGGACAGCTCTGGGGAGGAATCCACTTCTTCCAAGGCTGGGAACATTTCCCCGTTAGCATCTGGGGACACAGGCAAAAGCATTTTCAAAGAAAGCAGTTCCTAAGTTTCAAAGGTCTCCCAGTGAAATTGTGACCATTAAACGGTTACTGCAGTTGAAAATGTAACTACTGCAAAGGAAGTTTGATTGCTATGAAGGAAGCTCTTGGAAACAAAGACACATTTTAAGCTGCAGGCAGGGGGCTGGTGCTGTGAGGCCAGAGCCAGAGCTGCACCTGCTGCAGTTTCCCCAGTGAGCAGTCACTGGAATCAGGGAGGGCCAGGTTTCTGGGCTGGGTGCAGACTCACCGATGAAGGCGCTGTCCGACTCCAACAGCGAGCTCTTCAGGAACTCATTACATTCCTTCCTGAACTGCAGAAGTGAAACAAGAGGCAGTTTCAGATGCCTCAGTAGCTTTCTGGGGCCAAAGAAGAATTACTTGCTCTTTTCACCAGGTCAGAAAATAAATGTCCCCTTTGAGACAGCAGCTCTAACTCCCTGCCCTGTGCATCGCTTAAAGCACCTGAATGCAGAGCAGCTGCTTCTGCCCTGGCTTTTCTCTACACTCCCCCAGCAGCCAGCCACCAGCACATCAACACAAAATAAACACCTGGGAGCAGAAAAGGGAGAGAAAGGATGAAACCCTCTCTAGCTACAAAGAATGTGTCTGTCAGGCTTGGAGAAACCACTACTCACTGCACTGCCAGGGGACAGAACAGACAGCAGCTGACTTAAAGTGCAATTCCTTCCTCCAGATCTGTGAAACACAGCACTGCTCACACAGGAAAAAGCCAAAGTAATACAGGAAAAAACCTGGTTGGTTCTTACCAGTCCCATGGTTGGTAGGTTACTCCCAGGAGCAGGATAATCTTGATCAGCAAAAAGCCACAGAGACAAGGGAAAAAATGACAATGTTGACATCAAAGCAGTTATTTTATCAGCATATCATGACAAGAATGAAGACCACTGTGCTTTACTACTGTAAAATTCCACACGTTGTATTTTTAAAACACTTGAACACATTTGCTCCAGTTTCCTTAGGTTAACTTAAGACCTGCTAAAGGCTTTTTGCACACACAGCTGAAGGGTTGACCTGCTCTCTAGTCTTCAGTGAGAAACAGCAACCAAACTGCTTTTCTCTTGTGTATTTCTCAAGTACAAAGCACTAGTTAAATTACTTTCAGGGAATCCGAGAGAAACAGTAATAAGTTTTAAAAAATACTTTAAAAGTTTTTTTTAAATAAAAGTCCTTCACTTTGTTCCACTACATTCTGACAATTCCAGCTTTCCAGTGCTTTACTGCTGTGCAGGGCAGCACTCCCATAAAGCTTGAAAGAAGTGCAACTAGAGCTGGTGTTTTGTAATTCTCATCAAACCCAGCAAAGAACAGTCACTGCCAGGACCCCACCATGCCCCCCCTACCTTCACTCCCTCTCCTCATTCTCATCCTGTCCAGTTTCTTCTGCTGCTCCCTCAGCAGCGCCTGCTGCTGAATCTCCAGAGTGTGGTCATCTCTGGGAGGGTCAGGATACATGTGCCTCAAGCCCACACGTGTTTCAGAATCTAGAGGAAGAGACACAATCTTACTTCCCTGAACCAACATGCTGAGAAACAGGTTTGAAGATCAGCTACAGAGTCAAGGCCACAGAGGCAACGCTGAGGAGGGCCAAGAGGGAGCTGCTTTGCCGAGGGAGCTCTTCGTGTCTTTGGCCTGGGAGAGGGAGGGGAAGCACAGATGTTTCAGCCCCTTCCTGCATCACCCAGCAGCAGCTCCACTTGCCTTGGTACTTCAGCTCGTTGAAGTCCCAGATGTTGTGCAGGTTGACTGGTTCCTGTGCCTCCTGCAGGGACGGGCGGCGCACGGGGATCTGCGGCCGCAGCCTGGCCAGGTCAAACATGTCCTTTGGGTTCCTCTCCCTCCTCCTGCTTCAGCAGGGGGGAAAACAAGCACAATTTAACACTGCAGTGTTCATCACTTGGGGGGAAATAAAACACTGATAAAGCAGCTTTTATGCTTAGCTAAAGCTCTCGTAACAGGGACATCACTTTGGAAGCGCTGACGCTGCACGTGGTGGTGTAAGAAGGGATGTCCTGCTCACAGTCAAACCCCTCACACTTCATGGAGTGCAACTAAGAATGATGATCTGTTAACTCCCAGATAATTGGGTATGATTAACTAACACATTTTGGAAGCAAACCAAACCAATTTTTTCAAGTGAAATGGTATGATTTTCCACAAGAAAATTCTGCTTTGCTGTTGGTAAGCACATTGATCAGCACTAATTGTTTACAGGAACAGACTATGCCCTAAGATTAAATTCTGCCTTGGCCACCTGCTTTGGACCAAGCTCCAAGCCAGAGCACTGCAACTTCCAGCCTCAGCAGTACAGCCTTTCTTACCCTGACCTTCAGTGATACCCTTGGGAAAACACACGAGAAAACGGAAGAAAAGGATCTAAGCTCCATCCTCAGATTTCCTTTTCACTGCTATTAGCCACCTACTACCTGTCAGTAGCCCTCCTGAGTTACCTCCTGCTGCAGGCAGGAGCCGTGGCTGCCCAGGCCCCGAGCTGGTGGTCCCGTGTGGTGGGCACAGGCTGCTCCCTGGCCGTGTTCAGCAGCTGCTCCTGCAGCCGCCTCTCCTCGCTGTGGAGCTGCTTCCTCATCTCCGACAGCTCGCTCACCATGGTCTTCCTCTCACCTGCAAGTTAACACACATACTTTAAAAATACAGTGTCACAGACACTTTTCTGCCCCCCTCGTAAATGTGAGGTGGAAAAAACCCTAATGAAGTGTGAATTACAGCAAGGATTATAGAGTTGCAGGAGTCACAGCATTCCTCGCACCAGAAATTAGGTCAGAGAGTGCAAGGAGCAGAGCCCCTGAACAGCAGAAAGCAACCCAACTTCAGTGGACATGCTGAGCTGTGTTTGGAAAGGAGAATGAAATGCCAGCAACAGAGCCTGCTGCTGACATCAGCAGCTCTCCACAGGGCTCTGGCTCCCAGGGCAGTGACAGGAATGAAGGTGGCAGCAACACCACCACAACCTCCCTGCTATCAAAGGTGGGCTTCTGCCTGCTCAGCACAGACTCAAGGGTTCTACCTTCAGCACTTCTCTTTACTATGTGCTGCTGCTGGCTTTGGGCTCAGGGCAGCTTTCCCCCACGGGCTGCAGCTGTACCAGAGCAGTTTGTGAGGAGTAATGGCTGTGAGAGAAGGTGAGCTGCAGCAGAGACACCTACCAATGGCACGCAGCTGGTTCCTTCTGGCAGGGACAGGGGGAGAAGGAGCCCTCGGTGGAGGAGCAGCCCTTGGTGGAGAAGGAGCCCTTGGTGGAGAAGGAGCCCTTGGTGGAGAAGGATCCTAGTGGTTGGAAAGAATAGGGAATGTTCACATGGCAAAGGCAGATGCAAATACATTTGATTTCTTATGTGCCATTTACATTACCTACTGCTACTGCTGCAGGACAGGTGGTTAGTGCCTAAGGTTTTCTTAAATCTGATCTTAAAATGCACACTCTGAGTTGCCCTGAGAATACTCTGAGGCAGCAGCAGAGGGCTGGGCAAAAGCCAGCAATGCCCATAGCTGGGAATCAACAGTGAACTCCAGGCCTGGGTAAACCTGCCCAGATATCTGTGCTAATCCAGTTACACCTGGCACACGCTCAGGGCCTGGCAGGATTCCATACACTGCACTAATTAAATCCCTACATTTGACTATAAAAATCCTACCTGAGCACAGTAAGATAAATGGCTCTCAGCAGAGGGAATCCTTTCTTCTCTCCTTCCTGCTTTGTTCTGAAGAGCAGGGATGATGGGAGAAGGCTGCCTCAAAAGCTGCAAGGAGGAAAGCAAGACTGAAATCCACATTCCTCTGGATTCTGTGTAAATTATTATTTTGGACATGAAGAACTTAGCTAAAATGTTTCCTTTGACAGCAAAAAGCTTTTGCTGATGTTAATTGATTTTTTTTAATTCAATTTGCAACTCTTAACCACATAAAATTTTGGACAAAATTATTGGTGTAATTGTTTTCCACCCATAGTAACCTTAGCTCTTTTTTTTTTTTTCCACTATGTAGGTTTTTAATTTGTAGTTAGAAACTGTAATTTAGGTTTTTTCCATCCAAGTTGTAGGTGATGGATTCCCTAGGCAAGGGAAGTTTGCAGTGCAGTAGGTCTGTGTGTGCACCAAGTGTACTGCAGGGTGCTGAACTCAAAGGGGAACACTGGAGGCAGCACCTAAGAAATGCAGTTTTGTGAACAATCAATGATTTTCAGAAGTGTTTGGACCCAGAAGGATGCCAAAGCCATACCATCCTCTTTTCCTCTTCCATCCTTTCTTTCTCACAGTCCTGTTGAAGTCGCTCATCCTCCTTTTCTTCTCTTTTTCTTCTTTTCTCTGCCTCTTTCAGCCTCTCTTCATTCAACCGAATCATTTCTTTATTCTTCTGTCTCTGCTGTAAAACAGACATTATTTGGACGTGAAAAAAGGCTCAACATCAGTGAAGTTTTGCTCTGTTAAAATTACACATCACAGTGATTAGTATGAAATGAGAAGTGTATTTCATCAGGCTGACTTCAAACAGCTGCAGTCCTGGCTCCCAGTAGCTTCCAGGAGCACCCAGAGCTGACAGATGTGCTGCTTAGATCTGCCTGGCATCCCTGCAAAACAAGGTGTCCTTATCTCAAAGATCCACCCTGACCAATAAAACAAGGCTTTACAAAATCCTCCTGTACAGCTCCAATCAGAATACAAATGCCAGGAGAGCAAGACTGAAATACAAAATGACAAAACAGCTTTTGCTTTGCTTTTAAATTCACCCATTTGGCAAAACTTCTGCTGGCCTCACAAGAACGTATTCAAACAAGAAGAGAGAGAGCACCACAGTCAGTTATAAACCAACACCATTTTTCTAACAAGCAGTTCAGTGGTGGCAGCACCCAGAGAACAGCATCCTGGTTAATACCATTCTCTACCTCTCCTCTGGCCTGTGTTACAAAAGCCAATTCACAGGACGCTTCTCAGTTTCCCTTCTCAATCTAGAGGATAAATGTTGCAGAGGATTAGTTCAGGATGGAAAACAGACAAGGTATCAGAATCCTGCACCTCCTCCTCCTTCCTTCTTCTCTCCTCTTGTTCTTCTTCGTACTCCTTCTGAATCCTCAGCCTCTGCTCAGCCAGCCACTTTTCTTCTTTTTCTTCTTCCAGTCGAAGTTTTTCTCTCTCTGCTTCCTTCTTACGTCTCTTTTCTTCAATCTAGAAAAGAGCAAAGAAAGATTCAGCTGCCAGCAGCACCTGATGAGCACCATTCACCACCACCATCTGCTCTATGGACTGTGGTACCCCCTTTGCAGAGTCCCAGGCTGTATGGAGCAAGAGACAATTCCAGGGCTCCAGAACTCTAAATGAGATGATATTTGACCATTTCTTTTTGGCTGCTATTTCCTGAACCCCTCTTCAGTAGGAACACTGATCATTATAAATGCCACTAATAAAACCTTAACTTCCTAATGCTTAGTCTGCTCCAGATGTGCTGGAATAACACTTCACTAATAATAGAAGATGGGAAATAAGAGAGACACAGCAATTATCTGCTCGCTTTCCACAATTCCAGTACTTTGGAATTGTGAGTTATATGACTTACTGAAGCTGAGGGTCTGCCCTTTTTCTCTTACCCACGGAAAAATCATCTTTGTAAGAGATCCCCGTCGAACTACTATATGAGACGAGCACTGGAATGATCCAGGAGTTCCTCACTACTGATACCCAGCTGCTACTTCATTCTTGTGGGTGAAGCATCAGGAGGGAAGCAGCTGGTGGTGCCTGGGGCTCACCTGCATTCGAAGGAAGTTCTTGTAGGACTCCTGGCGCCGCAGGTGCTGCGGAGACCGCGGCTCCCCGAACACGTTCCCCCGAGCAAAGGGGGAGGTCTGGGCAGAAGGAAAGCCTGGGGGGGAAGACAGCCCAACATCAGCATCCAAGCAACAGCAACACCCGTTCCAGAGGTAGCTCATGACAACTGTCATTCGTGGCTGTAGCTGGAAACTGGCTGGGGTTGAAAGCTCTTGGCTGCCTAGAGGAGCAGCTGGGTTTGAGCTGCTCAGTTAACATCCAAACTGTCAGCTTACAAAATAACACCTATCAAAGTCACTTATTGCACTGTGCAATCTGCAGTGTCACGTCCAGAAGTGTTACCTCTAAGTTAATTAGAACACCAAAGTCTAGAGGCAGTGTGGGCCCACTGCTGGATGAAGTGGGTGCCCTGGTGCCCAAGGACACAGAGCAGGCTGAGTTACTGAATGACACCTTTGCCTTGGTTTTTACTACTGAGGAAGCTACCAGGAGTCCCAAGTCCCAGGTCAACTGGATAGAGACCAGTTGAGCAAACTGGACATCCACAAGTCTCTGGGCCCTGATGGGATACACCCACGAGTGCTGAAGGAGATGGCAGAGGTCACTGCCAGGCCACTCTCCATAATCTTTGAGAGGTCCTGGAGAACAGGGGAGGTGCCTGAGGACTGGAGAAGGGCCAATGTTGGCCCAGTCTGCAAAAAGGGCAAAAAGGAGGACCCGGGTAACTACAGGCCCCTCAGCCTCACCTCCAGCCCTGGAAAGGTGATGGAACAACTTGTCCTTGCTGCCATCTCTAAGCATCTGGAGGAAAGG